>CABFVX010000373.1:218638-270228 GCA_902151425.1 Timema shepardi
CCCCCGTAAGGTTGAGAGTCTGTTTCTTATTTGTCTGTGGCCAAGGGTCGTTCTTCATTCAAAACTCAGAATATACAAAGCCGTGATTTTACCGGTTGTTCTTTACGAGTGTGAATGAAACATGGCTTCTTACCGTAAATGACGAAAATAAATGTAGGGTGTTCGAAAACAGGGTGCTCAGGAAGATAGTTGGTTATTTCAACGTCTAAATGACGAAGAAACAAAATTTTTACTATAAATATTTAACTTACACTTTGAAAACCAAATAATCATAGGAGCTTACGCTTTACATGCTAGCTTAGTCCTAACGGTCAAACCACATGATATCTTGGATATCGATTCATCGACGTGAAATAGTAAATGCCTTTTTTCCCCCCGCCTATGTTAGAAATTAACTCGGGCCTCTTAGCTTATAAGTAATAAGTAAGCAGACGTGCTACTGTATAAAACCAAACATATACATATAAACACTACCTATTTATAGGAAATAGATAGATAAAGCAAGAAAAAGAAAAAAGAAAACGGGTATCTGTTTATAAATTACTTCATTGCCACGCAGACTTACGTCAAGCATATTATTTGCCTATTAGACCTATTTGTCAGCATTGGGAAGGTCGGATGGGTTTAGAATGCTGACCCGGTGTACTGAGGGTGATTTTTCATAAATGGTTTCTCGTTCTCTCTCCACGTTAATTTTTTTTAAATGTCCAACAAACTTTTTATTCAGAAATCATCAAAAATTGAAATACAAAATGTAAATTCTACCTTCCTCCTATACCTTCCTTCCTTCCCTATATGAGTCAGAACACGTAAACTATTATCATGGTCTAAGGTTAGAATTCCTTTCTGTGACATATTTTTAAAGCGATATACAGTATATATATATATATATATACAGTATATATATATTACATATTTATATAAGTATATGCTTATATATATTAATATAATTATATATTTTAAACATATATTTCTATGAATATATTTATATATATTAATATAAACATATATTTATATAATCATTTAAATATATATTTATATATTAGTTTAAATATATATTTATATATTAATTAAAATATATATTTATATATTAATTAAAATATATATTTATATATTAATTTAAATATATATTTATATAAATATATGTTTACACATAATTATACATAAATATTAATATATAATATAAACATACGTATTTTACATATATTTAATAATATTATAATATATACGTTTATATTAATATATAACTTATATATATTAATTGTGCTCAGAAAAAAGTCGCCTAAGTCAACTTTATTGCTTATCCAAGCCACAGGGTTGGTTTTGTAGTTAAGCCCAGCGTAAGTTCATTATGTTCAGACGTTTTATGATGTTTGTACAAAGTCATAGATCAACTTTAATTTTGAAGAACTCAACAAAACCTTTTTTTCATGACATCGGAAGCCTTGCCTTAATATTTCTCATACATTCATCTACCAACCTAATTATTAAATATAGATTGTGTCTTCATTATTGAAAATTTGTAAACGTTTAATATGATAATCTTGGAAAAGGTTTTATTAAAAATAAATAAAATAAACTATGTTTTGTAAAATCTACAAAGTGTTGTCAAAAGAAATTGCTGTTTTCTAAAATTGCGTCTTATCCTTTGTATATTTTTAAATAATATCTTTGGGCAATTTCTATGTTTATGAAGTGATATATAGGTTTTAACACCTGTAAAATCTATATTAATAAAATGAAGAGTTTGTCTGTCATGAGCATTGCGTGATATCTACTGCACTTAGAGGTCTGAAATATAAGAATTAGTAGTCCTTGAACACGAACATGTACACTTTGAAGAATACATTTTGATTATATATTTGATAATTATTTAAAAACAAAAATTAAGAAATATTAAGGCCACGATAAAGTTTTCCTACCACATATTATGCAATTCGTAATGTAGTTTGGTGGCCACGGAGAGTAAACAAGAAGAGTTTGGCATCCAAAATAAACTCTTCTTCTCATGTCGGCATTATATTAATTGTTGTGATTTATCTCTAGTAAATATCGTTTATGTATTAATACCGGTTTTACCTGTATACCTTTTTAGCCTGTTCGCCTTTCCCCCCTTTTGCCGTTTTCATCCTTTTTACAACCTTTAAACTTTTTACCCCTACATATTACACCGGGGCTAAGCCAGGTGATGAAGGTAAAAGGCGTTAAAAAAGGGCAAAAAGATCCAGAATGGCAACAATTATAGTAAACAGCAAATCTAATCAAAAAGGAATTTAAGAGCAAAAGGGTATAAATAAATAAATTAAAATGTCCAAATAAATTTGTCGACCCAACTTGGTGGCGTAGTTAGCTAACTCGCTAGTTTCGTGTTGAGCTAGACTGCTGAGGGTGGGTAGATCAAGGTTTAAATCTCGGTCGGGTGAATTGAGATGGGGGTTCCTAAATAGTTTTCCACTCTCCCTCCACGAAAATGTGGGTTCACTTCCTCTAAATTCAACCTTCCCAACCCCTAACCCATTACCGTAATTAGTAGTTAAGCGTATAACCCGAACAGTTAGTAAGACGCTGTGCTAAATAATAATAAAAAATCAATCTGTCAAAAGTGTCAAAAAGGCTAAAAGGAGAAAAGAATTAACGGGGTAGATGCAGTAATAAAATAATTTTAAAATATTTTTATTGTATTTAATTACAGCCCTTTAAAAACAAATTTTTATTGATGCTGAAACACACTTTCATATTTATTAGCACCGATAGGCAAGAGTTCAACGTATTATGAATAGAGAAGTTATAATTTAATCTTCAAAATAAATGTGAGCTTTTAAAACATGTTCAGATTATATCTCTTGACATTGTGTATTAGTCAGCCTATCTTCACGTTTTGTAAAGCAATATTCTAAACCAATACAACATCAAAATTTAAACATAACTTTAAGATTTTGTTTCTAATCCCTGTGGCTTATTTTATATACTAAAAGTAACAAAGGTACGTTATATAAGCCCCGTTCGAAGAACGGGTGCATCATCTAGTATAGAATTTATTTTGATCAAAGTCATTTAAGAGTTAATTTTAGCGTTATCTAAAATTTTATTTAAATTTAATACATATAACTAAACAATATTCTGTCATCCAAGTCGACGAAACATTGGTGTAATAGCCTAGTGGTCCAAGGTTTGAATCCCTCTTCAGGACATACTTAGAAATATCATACAAGCTTTTCAGAAGATGAATGAATGAATGAATAATAATAATAATACTTAGCACCATGTCTTACTACCCGTTCGGGTTATGCGCTCAAGATGAATGAACAAACCTTGTGTATTTTATCCACGAGAAATGTTTGTAGTGTAAGGAGATGACAAACAAGAACTTCACGAAGACGGTAAATACATTTGTACTCCATACTTTTCAAACTTTTCTTATTCGGCAGAGAAAGACGGAGAGGGTGGGGTGAGGGTGGAGGGTGGAGGGAGTGAGGTGAGAGAGCCGTGAATCTATTCAACATTTTGCAAACTAATCGAAAAGTGAAGAATTAATATAGAACATTTTGAATTGAACAAAAATAGAAAACATAAAATATTCATCTTGAGCTATGCCCTTCCTTTGTCCCCCACCCCCTACACTCACAAGCTTTACTTATATTGATATCATTTTTCACAATTTGATTTAATAAAAAAAGTAAAAACATACATTGAACACAAGGGAATTTATAATATTGAGTTTTTAGAAATAAATCTGTTAGAATGGTAAATTCCCATTGCGCAACAACTATTTGATATAAATAAGTTGTCAAAAATGAAGCTTATGTTAGGATATTTTTCCTTCAAAATATTTAAGTAAAACAAATTTTTTATTCATGAAAAACTCCGCCCGTATAAATTAAAATTTGGAACATATATTTAAAAAAATATATACTTTTATTTATCGAATAATGATGTAATAAACGTGTTTTTATATAATTCTGAATGTAGGCCTTTTTTACTTTTACTAAAATAACAGCATTTAAAGTTAATCCTAGACATATTATAACGGTGCGTGGTCGTATTCATCCCAGAACCCTTGGTTCGGATCCTGACCGTTTTATAATACGACCTGTTCGCCGTGGATTCACGTGCGTCAGCTATATCTATATTTAAATATATTAGATTCGGGTGCCAGATAGTTTCACGTTCCCTACCAATATATTTATTCCACACTTTGGTTCTGGTTACAAAAGAATAATTATAAATAATGTAAGTTGGGATGGAATGACCGTGAGAGGTGTAGGACACGTTGAATCTGTATGATGGTATGATCGTGAACGTCTAATACACGTCGAATATGCATGATGGTATGATCGTGAACGTCTAATACACGTTAAATCTGTATGATAGTATGATCGTGAACGTCTAATACACGTCAAATCTGTATGATTGTATAATCGTGAACGTCTAATACACGTCAAATCTGTATGATGGTATGATCGTGAACGTCTAATACACGTCAAATCTGTATGATGGTATGATACGTGAACGTCTAACACACGTCCACTCTGTTTGCTGGTATGATCGTGAACGTCTAACACACGTCAAATCTGTATGATGGTATGATCGTGAACGTCTAACACACGTCCACTCTGTTTGCTGGCGTTATTATAAACTTCTAAAACACGTCCACTCTGTTTGATGGCGTTATTATAAACTTCTAACACACGTCCACTCTGTTTGCTGGCGTTATCGCGAGCTTCTTACACACGTCCACTCTGTTTGCTGGCGTTATCGCGAGCTTCTTACAACACGTCCACTCTGTTTGCTGGCGTTATTATAAACTTCTAAAACACGTCCACTCTGTTTGATGGCGTTATTATGAACTTCTAAAACACGTCCACTCTGTTTGCTCGCTTTATCGCGAGCATTATTTCAATGACTGTCGCGAGGGTTTCTTAAAACGCTCATCACGTCCCCTTGGATGATTTCAAATCTTAGAAGGAAATCGGCCAAGGTCACTTTCATGGTAATTTAAAAAATTGCAACTCAGCTCGGGGAGATTTTAATAATTTGTCCTGTTCTTTACTGCTTGTTTTTAAAGATCATAAATACTAAAAAAACACAATATATATTGTGCCCTTATTTTAGAAAGTGAGACCAAGGGAAGATCCACTAAAACTAATAAATCCTGCTAAAGTTAACTTGTTATGCTTCGATAAAGACCTCTGGAAACATTTTAAATTTAAATTTTAGCCTTCAAACAACCATTTTGCCACCAGAGGTGTCCAACCTTTACAAAAATTACAATTTTCTTCATATTTGGCACCTAATATGAACAGTATATGAATATTCAACTTTTTTTTTAATATCTTTCAAAGTATTTAAAACCCGCCTCGGTGGCGTAGTTAGCTAACGCGCTAATTTAGTGTTTATCTCGTCTTCTGAGGACGGGTAGATTGAGGTTCGGATCTCGCTGGGGTGACCTGGGGGTTCCTAAATACTTTTACACTCTTCCTCCACGCAAATGCGGGCTCACTTCCTCTATATTAAACCTTTATTATTGGTACTTAAGGGTATAACCCAAACGGTTAGTAAAACGCGGTGCCAAATAGTAATAGCAAAGTATTTAAACAAAAGTTAATATTGTATAAAATTTTTAATGATTTTAATTTTATATAAACAACTTCTAAGTTAAATATTAGTTTTAACAACATTTAATATATGTGATAGCCAAAGGAGAAAGACAATATCAACGCTATGGACCCGCATTAGTGTTGAAAATCGTGGTGATCTGGCGGTCTAGGGGTAAGATGTCAGACTTCTGTGCTGCCGGCCGGGGTTCAATCCTCGGTCCCGGCACAGATTTATCTGATTACCAAACCCTTCCTTCACCTCTGACAAGACATCTTGTGAATGTGGGGAATGCCAGGCCTCCACCGTGGTTCGGATTCCACGTTAAACTGTAGGTCCTCCATTTCATCTCACAATCACCCTACCATTACACATTAGCGTAAGTGCGTATAACCCGAACGGGTAATAAGACTCGGTGCTAATAATAATAATAATAATAATAATAATAATAATAATAATAATAATAATAATAATAATAATAATAATAATAGTGTTGAAAAAGAATTATACAAATTCAAGGAAAATCACATTTGGAAAAACCAGCCCTAGTGCATCCAGCTGTTTTTCGAACATAGATTATAGAACTCCTTGTCAAAGGTGACTAAGTGCAACATGAGACTAACGCCATAGCTCAGCAGGCAACCACTGCGGAATATATGTCAAGCATTCAGGTTTAATTTACGCTTTTCACTTTTGAAATGCTATTGAAAATCTCGTTGAGGGTTTCCCCTTTATAAAATTGCGTTTCTATCGCCACCTAGGGATGTGAAAAAGTATCGATACTTTACTAATATCGATATTTTCCTTTCGATATTAGTAGTTTTTTTACTCGATACTTTTTTCTGATACTTTTACTGATATTAGTACTCACACTGCAGTATCGGCTCGGTATCGAAAGAAACAACTTTTTTTGCTATCTCCACTCATGTTGGGATAAAATGTTTACTATGATTAAAGAAGTGTACAAAATAGATTTTAAAAATATATTACTAAATTCAGCTATTAAATAACTTTCAACCAGCTAAATTTTAATATACATTTTGAAAGCTGGTATGGTAAAACCTTTTATAATATCCATTATACAATACTATCAACCTTTAAAGTTCATATAACACAGACGCGATGGACCTAAAAATATTATAATATGGTTAAATAATTATAATTTTCAGTGTTTAAATAAATATGAATATACAATTATTAGTATTATTACGATGAAGCAAATTTTAAATTAATACTAGATAAAAAAAATATTTTTCCAGATTAAAATTTTGATACCGATACTTACTGTTCTCGAAATTTTTCTTTCGATAAAAGTACGGTATCGATACTTTTCTTCCGATACTTTTAATGAGTACAGTATCGATACTTTTCTTTCAATATCACATCCCTATCTCTAACCAGTATTCAGATAAATTGCGATTATGACAAAACCTTTATCGTGTAATGACGAGGGATGGTGCTGTCTTGTTTCCATTTAGAGGCACGACACTTGTCTGTCCATTGACAGCAGTGTAACGTGTAAGCCAAGTTGCAATTTTTTACTGGAAAATCCAAAATTGTGTGTTATTTTATCCATTTATTTCTGCTATTCTTTCTTGAACCTTCTTCCATTTTAATTCTGTGCACAGCGTTTTACTACCCATCCGAGATATCCGCGTATCTATACTACTATTATTATTATTATTATTATTATTATTATTATTATTATTAGCACCGCGTCTTACTACCCGTTCGGGTTATACGCACTTACGCTAATGTGTAATGGCAGGGTGATTGTGAGATGAAATGGAGGACCTACAGTTTAACGTGGAATCCGAACCACGGTGGAGGCCTGGCATTCCCCACATTCACAAGATGTCTTGTCAGAGGTGAAGGAAGGGTTTGGTAATCAGATAAATTTATGCCGGGACCGGGGATTGAACCCCGGCCACCAGCATAGAAGTCTGACACCTTACCCATAGACCACCAGGTCACCCTCATATCTCTACTAATAGAATAGGGATGAGGAAGGAAGAATGTTTATGAAATTTACAACCCTTATACGTAGAGGGGGAGTGGAAAACTATTTAGGAAAAAAGACTCTCAGTACACCCAAATGAAATTCCAACCCATATCTAACTGTATTTGTAAAATAAGTATATTGTGAGAGTTACGCCTTATACTACGTGACCAACGAAGCGATTATTCTATATAAATAATTATATATAATTTTTGAATATAATTGCATTAATCTTACCAAGATTCGAACTCTGATTTCCTTGTCATCGGCAGTCCAATCTATTGCAAGAGTGACGCATTAAGAACAAGCGACCACTAAATCGGGTCCCTTACAAACTTGAAGGGGTGTTTGTTTTTTCCCCCACCCTGTGAACTCACCGATTCTCGCTTCCCTCGTCTGTTCCTCCACGTGACGAGGAATATTCTGGAACTCCTCTCTGACTTGCTGACTCACGGTGGACAAGTTCCCCTCCCCCATCTCTCTGATCTGACTCAGCCTCTGATCCGCCAGAAGCTGGAGCATATAATGTGATACAACACTATTATCCTAGCACATTTAGAAGAAAAAAAGCACATCTGTTCACCAAAGAACATAACAATCAATTACATATTTGGTGACCTGGCGGTCTAGCGGTAAGGTGTCAGACTTCTATGCTGGCGTCCGGGGTTCAATCCTCGGTCCCGGCACAGATTTATATGATCACCAAATCCTTCCTTCACCTCTGACAGACATCTTGTGAGTGTGGGGAATGCCAGGCCTCCACCGTGGTTCGGATTCCACGTTAAACTGTAGGTCCTCCATTTCATCTCACAATCACCCTTCCATTGCACATTAGCGTAAGTGCGTATAACCCAAACGGGTAGTAAGACGCGGTGTTAATAATAATAATAATAATAATAATAATAATAATAATAATAATAATAACATATTTTTAAGTACTTCATAAAAATGTATATGTTTGCTCATAGCTCAAACTATTGGTTTTATAAAAATATATTACTTATTAATTTAAAAAAAATAATTCATTTATTACTACAACTCTATGCTGAAAAGTTATTTTGTATCTCAACTAGTTACGGAGATAAGAGCAAAATTTGAAATTTATGTGTATTTAAAGTGCCCTCAAAGTAATTTTCATAGAAATATGAAAAGTTCCATTTTTATTTTGTAATGCTAAACAGTGTTTAGATATAAAATTTATTAAAAATCATTTAAGTGGATTTTGAGAAAATGATTTTATCTCTCTTTGTCCTTCAGTAAACTACCATTAATTTTAGGGTTGGATGTCTAATTCCATAAAACCCTTCGGGAAATATTACGAAAATCCTAGATACCAATTTTTTTAAGCCCGATCGGTAAAATTGTTTTTGGTCTAAACCCAAGGTACAGACAGACGGCAACGTGAAAACCACTTTTTTTTCGGTTTCAGGGGTCATGAAACTTTGACATTTATCAAAATATCAAACTAGATTTTGTTTATAATCACAATACTTATCTCGTTGAGGGGACAAGAAGAAGTAAAAATGGTGTAACCATTATATTACACCTAATTTCATTGCTGAGGGAACTGCATGCTTACTATTGAGCAACAGCGTTATCATTCTTTTGTTTCCCGTGATCAGTCTTCCTTCGAATGTATATCAAATTTGGCAATGCTGGGCTGTCGTTGTTGCCAGTAATTGGTGCTTCTTCCTCCAGCACAGTCGTAAAGTTACAGTAGTCTGAGTCTCGTGTTCCTAATAGCTATCTCAAAAACATTGACTAAATAAACACTCATATTTTATAAGTACTCTGTATAGGATAATATGTGTTATTGATCACGTTAAGGTTTGGTGTGTATCTGTATGTGTTGGTTGCGTGTTTTGTATTTTTACCGTAATGTTGTGGAACTATAGTTGTATGTGCATATTAATATATTTATTTGAATAATAGTGTATTGTTAACAATTAAGATATAACAAACATTATGGAATCTCCGGCTTGTTACAAACAATTACATTCCAAGAGGAAAATATTAAGTAGTAAAGAAAGGGCAATGGTGTTAAGAGTCTACACCTATTTTCGTAAAGACGGAACTTGTTCAGTAACTCAAGCGGCAATGGCAACTGCAGAAGCTACAGGTGTGTCTTATAAGTTAGTAATCTCTATTAAACAAGAATTCAAAACTAAGGGAAAGTTATTGACACCAATCAAAAGAAATAACTCTACTCAAATGAAGCGTTTGGATAAATATGATAGTTTTACTCAAGCAGCAATTCGCAGAAAGGTACATTCACTTTACCGTAACAATGAATTACCTACCCTAAAGAAAATTAAAGCTTTAATTGATACTGATAGCGACCTTCCTAATTTTTCATTCACGACACTTCAGAGGTTTCTTATAGATATTGGCTTTAAATTCATTCGACGGAAGCGTAACTCTTTGCTTCTAGACAGAGATGATATTATTGCGTGGCGACATCGCTACTTAAGAGCTATTAAGAAGCACAGAGAGAGCAACAGGAATATTGTTTTCACAGACGAAACCTGGTGCAATTCCGGACACACAACTTCAAAATCGTGGATGGACACAACAATTGCATCATCCTCACAAGCAAGGCGAGAAGGCCTAACTACAGGAAATAAGCTTCCCTCTGGAAAGGGCGGGCGCGTCATTCTCGTCCACGCAGGTAATGAAAATGGTTTTATACCAGGTGCAGAGCTTATTTTTCATGGGAAAAAAGATGATGACTATCACGATGAAATGGATGGAAAAATGTATGAAAAATATTTCAGAGAGAAGCTGCTTCCAAATATACCATCAAACAGTGTCATAGTTCTAGACAATGCATCCATTCATTCTACGATCAAAGAGAGCATTCCAACCAAGAGTAGTACCAAGATTATTATTCAATCCTGGCTCACCAGTAAAGGTATTTCTTGGGAAGAAACCATGAATAAGATGGAGCTTGTAGAGATTTTGGACAAAGTACGAGGCAATTATGAGCGTAAATATATTATTGACGAGATCGCTAAAAGTGCTGGACATGAAGTTCTACGACTGCCACCTTATCACTGTGAGCTTAATCCCATCGAAGGAATTTGGAGTCAAATTAAAATATTTGTTGCTCAAGAAAACAATACATTTAAACTTAATGATGTTCATCGCCTACTAGAAGAAGGAGTGAGAAATATCACAAAAGAACACTGGCGAAATCATGTTCATCATGTAATGGAAGTTGAAGCAACAATGTGGGACGTAGACGGGCTTATAGAAAAACTGCATGACAGTGTCGTGATAAATTTGAAGGACAGCTCCTCTAGCTCTGAAGATGATGATAGTGATGCTGATCTAGGAGTGGTACCGTTACCTGATTAAGAACAAGTAAGAATGTAATTTATAGCATTTATTATAAAATGCATGTTGTAATATATTTGTTTGTATATTAATTATGAGGAAAAAAGCTTTATACATAAAATATTTTAAGCATAATTACGGAGGGAATAGAGAAACGTTAATAAACTTCAATCTTGAAAAAATTACGATTGTGGAAAGAGTTAATGTTTCTAGAAAAGGCTGTACACCGATAGGAAATGCTTTTGCCTGTCAATTGAACCCCCCAACCACCCCATGCCGCATTGTTTACAATGAGGGATTTCCAAGTAAACCCTCCCCCCTCACATCCCAACAACCGAAAGCTAGACAATTTGGCAACCGGTAACAGAGAGAGAGCGAAGATAAATCTTTTCTCCATAAGACATGCAGTTCCCTCAGCTATGAAATTAGGTGTAACCTTTGTGCCCTCAAGATTATTGTCCCTTTCTCTGTAAATGGTGCTACAGTCAAAACAGTTCTGAATTTCTTTCAAACTTAAGATTACACGTTGTTATATGTTGGCATAATTGATCACCTCTGGAGTCTGGTGGTAAAAGTTTCTAGCTTCAGACCCAAAAGTCCTGGGTTCCATTCCCGGTTATTTAAGATATTTCTTTGAAGCAGTGATTTCGAAATGTGGTCAAATCAGTCTCGTGAAGACAAATAAGGAACTATTTGAATGAAAAATTAGTGTATTTGGTCTAGAAAACTGAGATTAATGGTTGGGGATTACGTTGATCTGACCATACGACACCCTATAGCCGCAAATGTTGGCACTATCTTCGCCAACAGAGGGTGGCCGCTCGGTCGGTATAGTTCGATTTTTGGTTGACGCAATGGAGTTCATGGGCGTACTTAGAGACCAAATAGTGATTTTAATTCTATCCTAAGCATTGAGGGTAGATTACTTATAACTAACCTAGAGAAAAAATGTTTTCATTTTGTACTGATATAACTGAATTTATTGATGCTTACGTCTTGTAGACCATACATAATTTTATCACTGTTAAAATATTGTCTCTAAGCTTTTCTAAAAATTATTATTATGAGATTTTGAAAGATGCCATATTTATTGAGATATTTCAAAACGGTTGTTAATATATCAAAGTTTTTCTTCCCCTTAAAAATGTTATGAAGATGGAAGGGTTATTAATGTTGTAGCAGAGTTCAAAGAAGAGACTCAACTGGTACAGTTTGAGAGTGAAGTACAACCCGTTGTTCCTCAGAAGAGACTCACCTGGTACAGTTTGAGAGTGAAGTACAACCCATTGTTCCTCAGAAGAGACTCACCTGGTACAATTTGAGAGTGAAGTACAACCCGTTGTTCCTCAGAAGAGACTCACCTGGTACAATTTGAGAGTGAAGTACAACCCGTTGTTCCTCAGAAGAGACTCACCCGGTACAATTTGAGAGTGAAGTACAACCCGTTGTTCCTCATAAGAGACTCACCTGGTACAATTTGAGAGTGAAGTACAATCCCTTGTTCCTCAAAAGAGACTCACCTGGTACAATTTGAGAGTGAAGTACAACCCATTGTTCCTCAGAAGAGACTCACCTGGTACAATTTGAGAGTGAAGTACAACCCGTTGTTCCTTAGAAGAGACTCACCTGGTCAAGTTTGAGAGTGAAGTACAATCCATTGTTCCTCAGAAGAGACTCACCTGGTCCAGTTTGAGAGTGAAGTACAGCTGGTTGTTCCTCAGAAGAGACTCACCTGGTCCAGTTTGAGAGTGAAGTACAGCTGGTTGTTCCTCAGAAGAGACTCACATAGTCCAGTTTGAGAGTGACGTACAATCCATTGTTCCTCAGAAGAGACTCACCTGGTCCAGTTTGAGAGTGAAGTACAATCCATTGTTCCTCAGAAGAGACTCACCTGGTCCAGTTTGAGAGTGAAGTACAGTTGGTTGTTCCTCAGAAGAGACTCACCTGGTCCAGTTTGAGAGTGAAGTACAGCTGGTTGTTCCTCAGAAGAGACTCACATAGTCCAGTTTGAGAGTGAAGTACAATCCATTGTTCCTCAGAAGAGACTCACCTGGTCCAGTTTGAGAGTGAAGTACAGTTGGTTGTTCCTCAGAAGAGACTCACCTGGTCCAGTTTGAGAGTGAAGTACAGCTGGTTGTTCCTCAGAAGAGACTCACATAGTCCAGTTTGAGAGTGAAGTACAATCCATTGTTCCTCAGAAGAGACTCACCTGGTCCAGTTTGAGAGTGAAGTACAGTTGGTTGTTCCTCAGAAGAGACTCACCTGGTCCAGTTTGAAAGTGAAGTACATTCCATTGTTCCTCTGAAGAGACTCACCTGGTCCAGTTTGAGAGTGAAATACATTCCATTGTTCCTCAGAAGAGACTCACCTGGTCCAGTTTGAGAGTGAAGTACAGTTGGTTGTTCCTCAGAAGAGACTCACATAGTCCAGTTTGAGAGTGAAGTACAATCCATTGTTCCTCAGAAGAGACTCACCTGGTCCAGTTTGAGAGTGAAGTACAGTTGGTTGTTCCTCAGAAGAGACTCACCTGGTCCAGTTTGAGAGTGAAGTACATTCCATTGTTCCTCTGAAGAGACTCACCTGGTCCAGTTTGAGAGTGAAGTACAGTTGGTTGTTCCTCAGAAGAGACTCACCTGGTCCAGTTTGAGAGTGAAGTACAGTTGGTTGTTCCTCAGAAGAGACTCACCTGGTCCAGTTTGAGAGTGAAGTACAGCTGGTTGTTCCTCAGAAGAGACTCACCTGGTCCAGTTTGAGAGTGAAGTACAGTTCATTGTTCCTCAGAAGAGACTCACCTGGTCCAGTTTGAGAGTGAAGTACAGTTGGTTGTTCCTCAGAAGAGACTCACCTGGTCCAGTTTGAAAGTGAAATACATTCCATTGTTCCTCTGAAGAGACTCACCTGGTCCAGTTTGAGAGTGAAATACATTCCATTGTTCCTCAGAAGAGACTCACCTGGTCAAGTTTGAGAGTGAAGTACAATCCATTGTTCCTCAGAAGAGACTCACCTGGTCCAGTTTGAGGGTGACGTCCAGCCCGTCAGGATCAACAGTCTCACAGAGAGAACGGTCCCTGGCCTGACACTGTCTCCTGAACATCTCCACCTGACTTCTCAGGTCAGACAGCCTCTCGTGGGCCTCCCGCGCCAGGTCCCTCGTCTCCGAGGCGTACCCGTGTAGGAACGTCATCTTGGTGGAAATAGCGGCCGCGGCTGTGACAAACATTCACTTCATCGGCTAAAAGGGTTTGCACGTCAACAGACAAACTTCGTGTATATATATTTTTTTTGGGGGGGGAGGGGGATTTATAACATTCAAAAATCTACTTTTAATTACGAGTTAGTTTTTTTTTACGCCGTGATCGATTGAAAACTGCCGCGAAATCGACCATTTGCCGACTCTTGGCTTAGGGTGTGCCAAATGTAGGGAACAATTATTAGCATTTACGTATTTCAAAGCTTAGCTTAGCTTATTTACTGTACATTGCTTACCAACCTCCTGTTTAATTCAGTGGTGGCTTGTGAAATATTATCATGTAGGCTAAGCTTTCAAATATGTATTATTATTATTATTATTATTATTATTATTATTATTATTATTAGCACTGCGTCTTACTACCCTTTCGGGTTATACGCATTTACGCTAACGTGTTATGGAAGGGTGATTGTGAGATGAAATGGAGGGCCTACAGTTTAACGTGGAATCCGAACCACGGTGGAGGCCTGGCTTTCCCCACATTCACAAGTTGTGATTAATACACGTCTTATCAGAGTTGAAGGAAGGGTTTGGAAATCAGATAAATCTGTGCTGGTTCAAATATGTAACTGCTAATTATTGTTCCCCCCACTCGGCACACCCTAAACCAAAAGTCGGCAAATGGTCGATCTCGCGGCAGTTTTCAATCGATCGCGGCGTAAGAAAAATATCTCGTAGTTAAAAGTAGATTTTTGAGTCTTATAAACCAAAGTAGGCTTCTTTAAAATGTAATTTAAGTTAACAAATTAACTTTGATAGGTTATATCTGGTAATGTTATAAAAAAACATTGAGTACTTTAATGTGTTAGCCTAAATTACATTTATTTAATATATTTTTAGTAAGGTTGGTTCCTAAATATTTGAGGAAAGGTTTATATTAAGTTATATATACATATATATGTTTAGCCGTAAATATAGGAAAAGTTGAATTTAGAAACGATGGGTGATCACGAGATAAATTTAAATTAAGCTTACACTGTAAAGAACATAACACAACCGAACCAAACGTTCACATATGTTCAGTAACATTCACATATGACTTGCTTCAGTGGGTGCATGGTCTAGGCCTTAAGGTATTACTCCCGCAATAGACTAAACTGTGGACTAGACTAGAATACGGGGAGATCGGGGTTCGATCCCAGTCAGGTGCCATAAGGTTATTTTCCCTAAAGGTTTATCTTATATCTCTCAACGCAAATGTGGGTGCACTTCCTCTCGATTAAACTTTTCTAATCCCTAAAATATTAGTATAAATGTGTACAACCCTAATGGGTAGTAAGACGCCGTGTAAAATAACTCCATTTGACGACGATCGACAGTGAATAGGTGCAGTTACACTAGAGAGGTCAAATGAGAACTAACGCCGCCAGATAGGACGCCGTTCGTTCATGATCCGAAAGTTTGCAGGAAATTCGCGTATGTGATTTAATACAACTTTTATTATTTGATTTGATTTTATGTCGTGTCTGGGTTACATCAGTCGGTAGCTCAGTTTGCGGAAAGACTAGCCAGTACTAATGTACTGTTGCTCAGGGGACGCCCGAATGTACTAATCGTACTTTCTTTACGTGGAGGCTCTTTCCATATTCCTCATGAGATAAGAGGATGATGATTGTGAATATGAGAGTGTGGCGCCAATGAGGAGCTTATCTTGACTTAAGAATAATTAATCAAACCCCGAGGAACATGAGAATTGTTTCCCCTTTAGAGAGAAAAAAAATCCCTTTACCAGATGCGAATTGAACACGTGACCTCTATACCTGAGGCCGGTAAGTTTTATAATGATGGGGTTAATAGAGTTTGGAACATGGTGAAAAGGAGTAGGGAAGATGATGAAGTTGAGTTGTAGCTTTAATCAGTCCACTTCATTGTAAACTTAATTAAAACTCCACGAACAACAAGAAGGACACTAGGTTAAACACAACTGAACCCAGCCACTTGTTGTGAACTGGACTTAGTACCCGGTCACAATGAAATAAAACAGAGCAGAGCGAACACAAATATTCTTTGATGATTTGCTGAAAAACTGACAATAGTTGAGAGCACATGAGAACTCGAATGAATGGGTGACTTGTGAACACGAACGAAGCATAACGAGGGATGTTTGGCACAGCTCTTTGTGCTGGTTAAACTGAACCGAATTTAGTGTTCACTACTGCTCTTTCTGTTGTGTTCTCTCCAGTGTAACAATAACTTTATTAATTGATCGATTGGAGCCCTTAAAAGGTGTCCAACCTCTACTTTAAACTAAACAAACAATGTGTCAAATTAAAGAGTAATTATATACTATAAGTCAAATTGTATTATGTGACATTTGCGTGGAGGGAGGTTGGGAAATAACTTATTTAAAAAAACATACCCTCAATACACCTGACATGGATTTGAACCCTAATTTACCCGTCATCAGCAATCCACTCCAATACTAGAGATACGCCTTAAGTAATTTACCACAGATACGGGTAAGATTGAATTAATTCTAAAAAAAAAAAGTGAAGAATTTACCTTTTACAATTAAATAAGAGGATGATGGGTAAATATCTGTTAGAGGTTCGTAAACAAGAATTTACCGTTTATGTTTGAAAGGTTTGAAAGGGAAGTATCTCTGAATGATAAATTATTCCCCTCGATAATATATTTACCAGAATCCGGATTTTGACTATCTAAAAATTATCAAAAAATTACCCATAAAATTATCTAAAAATTATAAATAATAACTTCAAATATTCCAAAAATGAACTAAAAATATGAACGAAAACTATTTATGAATGCGCACTTTACAAAGTCATAATAAAAATACACATGAAATAAAAAACCTTTACCAACTAAACTTTTCATTCTTTTAAATATAATATAACTTTACAAATATCTGCTTCAGAAGTAATAGCTACCCCCTCTAAGCTCAACCCTCTCCAGTCTATATGTAATATCTCACCAGGAATATGTGTTATACAACCCTACAAGCAAAGGGGATATAAAGTTTATTGCCTACATAATCTTCACATTCAAACAAATGTTTGTTGAAAATAATATTTATGTATTTGTAAAACATTAGTATTGACGAAATCTTATTCAACATGAATGCCTTAAAATGATTGTCTAAAAAAATTCTTAAAAATGGCTAAAAATGATACTAACAAAAAAAAATATAAACTAAAATTCCAAAATAACAAAAAAAATACAATTCTTCAACAAGAGAATCATTAACAGAGTTTATGTAATTATTAATATTTTCTGTAATAAATAAATAAAAAAAAAAGACATGTCATTAAAATCCAGGTCCTGGTTATTACCTAATAGTAAAATAAACTATGTCACAACTCTATCATGTAAATTTTGTTTTGTCACATATTTTTTCTTTCCATATTAATTATTTATCTCAGACACTCATAATAATTGAACCAGTCATTTTTAAAATCACACGAGTCACAGAAAATTAGTTTTGAGAAAAATATTTTAAAAAAACTATCTCTTGTGAGTATTTTTTATCTTAGCTTTGTGAAATATTTACTTGATAGCCATGAAACAGTGCCTTTTATTATAGAATTAGTACAAATGTAGCATAGTATTTAATAGATTGGTTATAATTTTTTAAATTCTGGGACTCAAGTTGTTTTAACAAGTACCCAATAAAAAAACTTGAATAGCCTGATAAAATGTCTAGTTTTTATTAACTTTTAAGAATACACAACAACACATTAACCAATCAATTTATAGTGTTAAATTATATTGCTGATTAATAATATTTCTTCTTCACAAATTAAATTCAAAATACCATATGAAACAAAAGCATTCTCACACAAAAAATAGTAAAACAAATTTCCATTTTTTGAATGGCATCTTACACATACTCCTCATTTAACAAGAAAACAGAAACATATTTTGTGTAAGATTCCTTTTAAAAACAAATAAAAAATAAAATAAACAGAATAAAAACACCATATACAACACAAAATGTTACTTATTTTTTCTAAACTTATTCATAATCTACCCCCTCTATATACAGATCTTTAGAATGAGTGGGCCACTGCATTAGTTTATTATAAAAATGCACATGATCATGTGGGATATATTGAAGGACATTTTTATGTCCTGAATTTTTTTTTCCATTAATGGCCACTGATGAAGTGTATTCGTTCTATGTAGTCAGTGGTAATATCTTCGTTGATTTTCCGAGCTTAAATAAATGTGTCTCTAATCCATCAATATACGATTATGCAACTACAACTCCGGGGGTGTTGGCATCGTAGGTAAACATCGTGAAGCTTGTAATGCCAAAAGACACCTTCTGATCTTTAGGAATACCTTTTCCCTGAGAAGCAACGGATGTGTTTTTCTTAAAATAGTGCGGCCACCAATGCTTGAAATTAAATAACTCATTATGTTTAACTTTTGTTACTATAAATGTATTCTGTTTGCTCAGTTTAATTATCAGTTCAGTGTACTCAGAAGGTTCATAGATTCGGTCAGGGTGCCGAATCAATCGTTTTGATACTCCAAGATCCCTGTCACACGGAAGGTATGAATGTCCTCGTGTAGGGAAGTAATGTATGATTTTATTGAACCTCTTTGTGGCAGCTAGTGCAGTCAGAAACCTAACTACCGTGTGGTTTCTGTTCTGGCCGCCACATGCATCTGAGAAGGGGTGTAGTTCCTTTACTGTATGTGGCACTTCATAAAGAAAGTGCAGACATAATTAGGTCCCTTTTTTCCTTCGCCCTCGTGATAGGAGTGAAACGATGCTTTTAAGTTTTGATAATATGCACGCAGAAATTAAACACCCATGACTGTCTGTAGTAAAATATTTTCTGCACTTGTATGTCAGTAAGAGGCAGTTTCTGCATATAATAAAATGAGAGTGCTGCAACACCCACACGGTCATCACAGGTTTATTTAATGCTCTTAATAGCTGTGTAGAACTTATTACTTCTCCTCTTGATTACCATGAGTTCCACTGCTGCAAACCTTTTTGTATTGCCATCCAGATGTGGGCTCTGGAAATTTGGTCTAGTTCTTCACAAGGAGGGCATGTATCATATTGATGTCTGCCAAATGACAAGGCAAAATTTTATTTAAAATATTGTAGGTAAAACTTGTAACCAACTTTAACATTCGTGTATAAAACTTCAAACATTCCATGCATCTGTCGAATATCCAGTCTTACATCAAGATATTTGATTTCCCGATTAGAATGACGAGCTCCCTTCACAGGGAATTATTCAATGTGCTCCCTTATCAACTGACAAGTTTATTCAAGAACTGCTCTTGAACAGGAATGTTTCCCGCGATGGTCCATAGGGTGCGCTCCTTGCTGAAGTACGAGTAGGTTGCACAAACGGCGCACTCTGTTATCAGTAACTCCCTGGAGACTTTTTACAAACAGAAATTTGTTTGTTATGTGCAACAGCAAAATATAAAAAAAATGCTATTTCTTGCCTTGAGTTTCTCCTTTCAAGAATTTTTTCTATTTATTTCATACATTTCTACTAGGCCCTGAAGGTACAAATCTTGCTTATTTTTAATTTCAAATGATACAATTTTGTTAAAAATATCTATTCTTTCAGATTAAAGTATTTTTGAAAAACACTGTTGCTTGCACATAAAAATAACAAAAATTAAACATTATAGACCGAAAGTACACTACACATTTTTCACCATACACTAAGTAGCCTCATATAAACACTGTAACTGAAATAGCAACATGATCATGGATACATGTAGTTTGTATTCCTACCAAAACATCATAACCTAAAATGAACAATCACATTTACATACAATCATCTCCTTACTTCCTTGCTAGAATATTCTGCCTTCTGTGATTAGTGTTGGAGGCCCTTCACTTTACAATACTTTATTTTTTCTCTTTTGTACTCATCCCTGCTTATGACATCCTTCTTGTGCTTTTTAACTCCCGTAGGAATCGTGGAACAATTACTGTCAGACACCTTGTCGAGTACTGAGCAAGCCAGGTACAAAGTGTTTAGTGGTAAAACCGCATGAGTCCAGGACTGATGTAGTGTTCATTGGCGAAATCACACGAGTATAGTATTGATGTTGTTTTGAAAGGAAGTCAAGATTGTATGCTCCTAGATAATGCAGAGCTAATGTGTAGACTGACGTTAATTTGACAGGAAATAAAGCGTCTACCTCTAATTATTGCTATAGTAACATTAACTCATTTTCGAGAAAATATGTACTCACGTGGTTTTACAAATGACCGATTCAATTGATAGTTACTATTGATGACGTAAAAAATACGTTAGACAGCTTTTAAGATATCAATGGGGTGGACAGGTAATTTTGAACTCCATTGTGTGGTACTTTTAAAGTTTCTGATGTAAAATATTTGAGATGTGAAATCCAATACCGATACAAAAACTTAATTTCATGTCTGCAATTACGTAAATATGCGATGTAATTATGCACTCAACGCTTTACTAATCTTTTAGGTTACCCATATTCTTACAATGTTGAGTTACAAATGGGGAAGGTACAATATAAAGGAAGTGTAACCTCATTTACATGGCGTTAAAGTGATAAAATATTAAGGGGGAAAAAACCACGTAACATTCAGCCGAGATTCAAACTACGAGCATTTTGATATTAGCAAACAAGAAAAAGTAAGTGACTTAAGACTTTTTTTTCAGGTGTGGGTATTATACATTACATTGTTTTATTCACCACGGCTTGCGAACTATTCGGGTTATTCGCATATTTACACTGATGGCGTAGAGATAAGGAAGGAATAATTTAGAGGAAATAAACCCACATTTGTTCCTAGGGAGAGTGTAAAGCCATTTAGGGAAAAAAAACATATAATTACAGCCATCAACCCCTAAAGACACTGACACCTTTGTCTACATGCCCACCGATCTAGGTATCATGTTATATCATTTCCTATTTACAGCCTCAGGAATGATTGTCATGGCCACATAAAACATCCTGGGAGTGATTATTGAGCGTCTCGACGCTCAGTATTATTTTTTCTAACACAGCTTTTCGTAGCCCACTCGGGTTATAGGCTTATGCACGAAATATACGAATGGTTTTAAGGCTTAGGAAGGTTATATTTAGAGGAAATGTATCCATATTTTCGTGGAGTAATAGTGGAAAACCATTTTGTAAAATTAAAACACCCTCAGTACATCCAACCAAGATTCGAGCCTCGATCTCTGCGTCATCGCTTAGTTTTGTTTGTTTCTCACCTGCCCCGACGTCTAGGAGCGTTTCTAGAGCGACGTCCACCCCCGTCTCCGTCGCTAGCTCAGTCTGGATTGGTCGCCCAAGTAGCTCCTCCACATCTGGCAACCAAACATTGTGGTATCACATTGCTCGTCAGGCATTACATTTTACATTAGTTTGATAAAGTTGTCTTTGAACCGCGTAATACCCGTTCAGGTTATACGCACGTGTACTAACTACGCTAATATGATATGAATGAGGAAGGTATAATTCAGAGATAGTGTACCCAAATTTGCGTGGAGAGAGAGTAGAAAACCATTTATGTAAAAAAAAACACCCTCATTACTCCCGAATGGGATTTTAACGCTTGTCTTTCCGTCATTGACAGAGTAGTGACGCCATTTGACCACCAAATGGGGATTTAACATAACTTTTCTTATCACAGTGGGGCGAGAACAGGTAAGAATACGGGTACATTGTACCCACCCAGATTATGAATGAAGGGTACCAATGTAATTTGTACCTACCTAGATTCTTAAATTAAACTACTATCTGTAGCTAAAAGACGAAGCCTTTTATATAAGCTGTATATTTGTTAACAAATTTGTTTGTAAAAATATTGAAAACTGGGTAAACATTCTAAACAAACTTGAGAATTCCTAGTGTTAAAAAATCTACTCCTTTCTTACAAATAATCTTCAGGGACTAATCTTAGTTTTCAGAAACAATCTCACATTTAAACCTTCTCTCCAAACACACTCCATAAAAATAATTCTCAATGGTGTCAGTCTGTAAGTGACTGACCGAGTGGCCGCCGCATGTTAGATAAGATAGTGTCAACATTTGCTGATAGAGGGTATCATGTAGTCAGTATAAGAACCTTCCAGTCGTTGATCTCAGATTTCTGGACCGGAGCCGCTACATATTTATTCAAGTAGCTCCTCATTTGTCCTTAAGGGGCTGAGTTTACTCCTTTACAGACCCACTGCTTCACAAAAAATTCTGGAAGCGCCGGGGATTGAACCCTGGATTTATAGCCAGGAACCCTGAACATTAGACCACAGTGGCAGTCTCACTACCACCACCACCACCATCAAATTAAAAACGTTCCTAAGTTTCCAATATGTGAAAATGATTTATTTTATATAAAATTCGTCTTAAGGTGCAGCCGAAGGGAGCGAAATTATTTTACAGTTTTTATGGACTTGAAACTTTTTGGCTAAAATAAATCAAATATGTCTCCAGTAGACACATAGAGTTTATTTATCTACACATGCTAATATCAACAGATCTTGAATATCTGTCAAGGGTGTCCTCGAATGCTGTCAAGACTTTTTAAATAAAGAGAGAATGTTTTGACAAAATTCCAGGACACCCTCAACAGAAATTCAGGATCTGTTGATATTAGCAGAAAACTAAACTCTATGTTGCTACTGGAGAAATATTTGATTTATTTTGGACAAAAAATGTAATGGTATAAAAAAATTGTAAAATTACTCGCGCTCCCTTCTGCCACACCTTAAAACTGGTCCTACAGTTAGAGGGTGACTTATGCTTATGTTATTTTACATGAGGTTGAGTGATAAACATGTTGAAGCTTTGCGCTTAAAACTTAGTTCTGAGACGGATTAAGTGGCAAAACTATTATATTTGATAATTATAGTTACAGCCACATCTAAATATCGCATCATTTAAATTTAAAAAGGAAACCCGTACACGGGAATCGAAACCTAGGACCTTTGATTCAGTACACCAACACGCTAACCACTGAGCTATCCAGGAATAATTCCTTTGCTCAAGGTCACTCTTCACTCATATTTTAAGGCAAAGTCTGTGATGGACGTGTGGAAATCGTCGACTATATATGACTGATCAATTAAGATCACGAGCTATCAGATCAAGCAGACGCAGCCATCTTCAACTCGGTAGGGCTGCCAATAGTACAAAGACAATTGTGTCCAGTTGTCAAGTTTCAATTTAAAGTATACTAGTTCTAAGAGTTTAAAATAATTATTGTTATAGTAATTACCTATATAAAAAATTAGATGATTAATTTTAAAAATTGTGGGTGCTTCCACTTTTTATCTAAAAGTATACACCGGTTTAAAACTTTAACTTTTGATGGTAAAACATTCCAAACTTAAGTCACTTGGAGCTTTGATATGAATTCAGCCGTGTGTTGGGATCATACTTCAATTAAATTAAATTGTTTGCTAATACGTCAACGAACATTCCAGAGTTGTCAGTGGTGCTGCTGTGGCTGACTTTATCGTCTGGGGGTACTAACTGTCTACTATACATTGTTAATGAAAGTGCATCACAGTAATTAGTCTACTCTTTGTAATAGTCGATAGAAGTTTAAAAAAGGTACATTTTAAAACTATTAAATCACAATCCGTTTGATTAACAATATATTGCTAGATAATGTCTTGAAGTAGCTCCACTAGCTCCAGTCTTGAAGTAGCTCCACTAGCTCCAGTCTTGAAGTAGCTCCACTAGCTACAGTCTTGAAATAGCTCCACTAGCTCCAGTCTTGAAGTAGCTCCCCTAGCTACAGTCTTGAAATAGCTCCACTAGATACAGTCTTGAAGTAGCTCCACTAGCTACAGTTTTGAAGTAGTTCCGCTAGCTCCAGTCTTGAAATAGCTCCACTAGCTACAGTCTTGAAATAGCTCCACTAGCTACAGTCTTGAAATAGCTCCACTAGTTACAGTCTTGAAGTAGCTCCACTAGATACAGTCTTGAAGTAGCTCCACTAGATACAGTCTTGAAGTAGCTCCACTAGATACAGTCTTGAAATAGCTCCACTAGATACAGTCTTGAAGTAGCTCCACTAGATACAGTCTTGAAGTAGCTCCACTAGCTACAGTCTTGAAGTAGCTCCACTAGCTACAGTCTTGAGTAGCTCCACTAGATACAGTCTTGAAGTAGCTCCACTAGCTACAGTCTTGAAGTATTTCCGCTAGCTACTGTCATGACTTATTGAGATGGCGTCAACCTTATGATCCTAAAAAAGGCATTTAAAAAAAATTACCACGATAATCATAAACAGTATTTACTTCTCCATCTAAATTTTAAAAGTCAGGAATGATGAAGGTAACTTAGACAACATACAGTAGCTTGGAGATAGTATTGGAAAACTACATTAACGAATCATTTGGAGAAAATAACCTTCAAAAAATCTGGCCACGATTCAAACTCTGACCTCTCCTTCAATGGCGATCGTTTGAAATGCTAGAATAAAACCTTATATCGCACTAACAGTGGTTTGGGTAGTTATGTCTTAAACACGTTACCAATCATTACGATTACACTGAACGTTAGGACAGATAAAACTGCATTTATTAAACCTAAGTGACCTGGCGGTCTAGGGGTAATGTGTCAGACTTCTATGCTGGCGGCCGGGGTTCAATCCTCGGTCCCGGCAAAGATTTATCTGATTACCAAACCCTTCCTTCACCTCTGACAAGACATCTTGTGAATGTGNTAGGTCCTCCATTTCATATCACAATCACCCTACCATTACACATTAGCGAAAGTGCGTATAACCCGAACGGGTAGTAAGACGCGGTGATGATAATAATAATAATAATAATAATAATAAACCTAAACACTTTACATATGCATTTTTTGTTTGAATTAAAATCTTAAATCAGTTTATTTAAGCAATAACCCGCCTCAGTGGCGTAGTTGGCTAACGCGCTTGTCGTGTTGAGCTCGACTGCTGAGGACGGGGAGATCGAGGTTCGAATCTCGGTCGGGTGAACTGGGGGTGGTTTTTCCTAAATGGTTTTCCACTCTCCCTCCACGCAAATGCGGGTTCACTTCCTCTAATTCAACCTTCCCAATTCCTAATCCATTAGAGTAATTAGTACTTAAAGCGTATAACCCAAACGGGTAGTAAGACGTGGTGCTAAATATTATTATTATTATATTTAAGCAATATTTGGCTCATACATACAAATGAGGTAGTATATTGCTTTTTAAAAATAACTAGCAAAGCCTTGTCTTTGCGTGTGTAAATAAAATACTGCTCGTTCACACATAAGACTTTCCAATGCCTTCTTTCCTCCCACCACCTCTCTCCCTCCACTTTGGCTCAGTCATTTCTCCTCCACACTCCTCTTTACTCCCTTCAGCCCTCTGTCCCTGGATCTTCCTCTCGGCCTCCTACCCCCTCCCCCTCCATAACCACTTTCCTCTCTCCATTCTTCTCACATGGCCATACCACCTTAGTCATGCCGTTTATATTAAGTCCTAGACTGGTTCTTGCTTTACTATTCCTCTTACTCTTTCATTTCTCATTCTGTCAAATTTTGTCACACCGATCCTGCTTCTCAAAAATGTCATTTTCCCTCGCCTGCATTCTGCTCTTATCCTATTCCTTCATTACCCTCGTTTCGGCAGCGTACGTCAATATTGGTAAGAAATAGGCATTGTAGATCACTCGCTTGCACTTGTCTGGCATATCCAAACTTAGTTATTCTTTTTCTACAAAATTTAAATACTAAATTCTCTTAGCTATTTTATTCATAGAACAAATTTCCCTACATTAAATTTACTAAACTAGTAATTTAAATAATAAATGTACATATATCCGCCTACGTCGAATAATAATAATAATAATAATATTATTTAGCACCGCGTCTTACTACCCGTGCGGGTTATACGCTTTGAGTACTAATTACTCTAATGGAATAGGAAATGGGAAGGTTGAATTAGAGGAAGTGAACCCGCATTTGCGTGGAGGGAGAGTGGAAAACCATTTATGAAAAACCACCCCCAGTTCACCCGACCTAGTTTCGAACCTCGATCTCCCCGTCCTCAGCAGTCGGGCTTAACACAACTAGCGCGTTAGCCAACTACGCCACCGAGGCGGGTTACGTCGAATAATCTTAGATTGAAACAATAGTTGTTGTTTTAGTTCATTCAAAGTATTTAACGCGAACTTTCTGAACCAACTGATTACATTAACACACGACTTATAAACTAACATAAATATAGAACAGACACAACATCTATCCCCCGGCTGTGAATTCATCATTAAAAAGAGTAATCCCACATTTCACCGACAATACATTTTTCAATCGTGCCAGGAATCGAACCCGGGACTCTTAGCTCAATAGATAGACACGCTACTGAATGAGTTAAGTTGTCGGATATTGAAAAGAATCAATGGTCGCTTACATATACCTTTGAGTCGGGATGGATACACTGTATAATGTATATTCTACAGTATTCTTGCAAACACATACACAAATATACATACACACATACTCACATAACATCAAACTCCATAACAACTTTACTTGTTGAGCTCGACTGCTGAGGACGGGGAGATCGAGGTTTGAATCTCGGTCGGGAGAACTGGAGGTGGTTTTTCCTAAATTGTTTTCCACTCTCCCTCCACGCTGATGCGGGTTAACTTCCTCAAATTCAACCTTCCCAATTCCCAATCCATTAGCGTAGTTAGTACTTAAAGCGTATAACCCGAACGGGTAGTAAGATGCGGTGCTAAATATTATTATTATTATCATAACAACTTTGGGCTCTAAAATTATCTTCCGTATAACCCGAACGGGTAGTAAGACGTGGTGCTAATAATAATAAAATTATCTGCAATATGTCTGGTAGTGTCAGAAGCGGCAACAGCTCGTAAGGCAACCTCGCACTCACCGTCGAGATCCTGGGCGGCCGCCCCTAGGGCACGGTCCATGGTCTCTGTGATGACGAAATGCAGCTGGCGGTGGGAGTTCCTCAGGAAAGTGGTGGCGTCACTAAGCGCCGTGTGTAAAGCTTGTGGCGTCCGTCCCAAGGCACCGGACATCTGCTCGTTCGTCACGAACATGGCCACTGTACCGGCTCTAGCAAACAAAAAGTCACATTCGTGGGCAACAGATTATGTCAGTACATTTATATTAGGAAATGGCTTCTATTTTTACTTTCTCTTGACACCTCGGAGAGAAAGTATTGCGATCGTCAAAAAATCGATCTCGAGATTTTGATAAATGTCGACGTTTCATGACCCCCCTGAAACAAAAAAAAAGTAGTTTTCGCAATGCCATATGTCTGTACCTCGGGTTAGAACCAAAAATATTTTACCGATTGGGTTAAAACTTGGTATTTGGTATTATCATACGCCCCCCTACCCCCCAACGAGTTTTTGGAATTAGATATCTGACCCTAAATTTGAGGGTAGTTTACTGAAGGGAAAAAAAGAAAAAATGATTTTCTAGAAATTCGCTCTAACGATTTTGTTTAAATTTTATATATAGATACTGCGTATTATTATAAACAAGATGGCAACTCTTATTTTTTCATGAAAATGACTTTGAGGGTAAATTGCATGAGATAAATTTTCCAATTTTCTTAATTTCTCCGCAACCATTTGGGATACGAAATCACCTATCATTGTAAAGTTTAAATACTATCAAAGATACAAATATTTTGTTTGAAATATTTTTATAAAACAAAAAATTTATGAGCTAAAAGCAAATATATATACCTTTTAATTCAGATGTTTGAAAATTAATTTGTTCATATGCTCTTTGGTGGACAAAGATATTTCTCTTTTCTCCTTTTTCTGCAACAGTGCTCCTAGTTCCTAATGCCACAGAGTAGGTAACAATGTATATTATTTCAGTTATGATCTTTGGTGCAGTGTTTTTACAACAATGTATATACCTATTATTTGGCTTCGCAAATTTGATAAGTGTTTAATAAATGTATATTTTAAAATAAAAACTAGATAAAGTCTGTGTGGTGCACTATACAATTTTTTTTTTGCGTGTGGCTTCCAAACCAACTCAATTCTCCAACGAACACATACTCTGACAACCTTGGTTCAGTCTGTAGCACATCTTTATTCTGAGTCAAGCATCCCGGGATTTATTCCCGGCAAAGCTGAAAAGAATGATCGTTTATTAAATGTGATATTCCCCTTTCACAGTGCTGGGTGGTGTGTCTGTTCTAGATTCAAGTTAGTCTATATGTCATGTGTTGATATAATAAGTCGGTTCAGAAATTATGATTTGAAATACATAAAATAGAACAATAAACTATAATAAACACAACATTCAGTCTACTGGTAGAAAAATACATTACTGGAAGATAATAAATAACAATGAGTACAACTGTTTTGTTTTTTTTGCCATGGAAGGAATCAAGCTCCGAATCTTTATCTCAATATACAGGATGGGCTGAAACTATTAGACGATTTAAATTTGGCGCTACGCCCACAGAGTCCGACAACGTACTGAGGTCTGCCTAAAGTCCATGGGAGCTCACCTGAGTGACATTATCTTCAAAAAGTGGAAAAATGTAGTATATAGTTTGCTTTTATTTGGCTAGTGAATATACTTACTTCCTTCCCCTCTGACAAGACATCTTGTGAATGTGAGGAATACCAGGCCTCCACCGTGGTTCGGATTCCACGTTAAACTGTAGGTCCTTCATTTCATCTCACAATCACCCTACCATTACACATTAGCGTAAGTGCGTATAACCCGAACGGGTAGTAAGACGCGGTGCTAATAATAATAATAATAATAATAATAATAATATACTTTTAAATTAAAATGTTAATTTTAAAGCTATTAATTGTCAAATTTTTTCACCCCCACCCTGAGCTACCATTAGCCTATATTCACATTTATAATCCATTGTGTGTATAGTTATGACAAAAAATGTGATATTATTACCTATAATCTATCAAACAGGGACCCGTATCGCCCAAACATTCGAACTAAGGTTTCAATCTCGTCCTGTCTGGTACAACGGTGTATTAAGACGTGGTGGTAAAACAACAACAACAGAGCATCAAGTGCGATGTTGTTGCAAAACACGTGTTCCCGACCGCACACTGATCTCTAAAGTTAAATAACTAACTCTGGCTGGTATAGTGACTGATAAGAATGCAATGTCAGTCAAAAGTTTATAAGTGTATTCCCTTTTTATTTAAATATTTCAGATACAAATTTCTACTATGACTGAAACATCTGTAAACTGCTAGAACTCTTGAATTAGTGTCTGCCTTTGATGACAATGAAGATGGGTGGGCTCCCATCATTCTCTCTTTCTTCATTACAGTGGGCTAACTCGGGGGTGTGGGGGGCTGCTTACTATGCTAGGTGAGTACTTATTAATGTTGATAGAACATACGTCAAGTCGGGAATTCTGGATAAGACGCTACACTACATAACTGTCATAGTAAAAGTCATATTTGATGGGTAGACAAATTTCTAGTCTATTTTCATGTATTCATATGTCAGGTCATGGGATCTCCAGCTGTAGGTTTCGTCTTGCTACCAGTTCAGGTTATACGCATGTATGATACTTACTCTAATGGGATGGGGAAGTAATCTTTAATTTGGAGGTAATATACCCGCATTTGCGTGGAAGGAGAGGAGGAAACCATTTAGGGAAAACCACCCTCAATAGACCCGACCGGGATTTGAACCCCGATTTACCCGTCTTCAGCAGGCCAGCCTAGCGTGAGAGTGACGCCTTGGACCATTTTGCCAACTAAGCGGGTTTGTTAGATGTTATAAATACCTGTAAAATAGCACTATTTTTATTTGTCAACACGCCTTACCACCCATCCGGTTTATACGAATATAAGCTATTTACGCAAATGCGTAAAGGATGAGAAAGGTCAAATTTAGATGGAGTGTACATCATTAGAGCTTCTCAAGAAGGTGAACAAGTTTATATAGTTAAGTAGGAAGACTCATTCAGTCTGAACTGTTCGTTCACAAACTACAAACTACCCTGAAGACTCACCCTAACAGAATCAGTATGAGCTGCAGCACGAACAGCAGCGCCCTCCTGCGGCAATCCGATGCACCACCCTCATCCTCGTCTCCGCCACTCCAGCCGGAAGCCCTGGTGTTGTCGGCGTGGCGTCTCTGACCCAAGAAGGAGCAGCACGCATGCGCCATGACGTAGCAAGGCAAGGCTATAGCCATCAGTACCCCAACCGCCAGGCACGCGATGAACCCGGCCTCCACTTGAAGAGCCTTCAACATCGCAACATCTCTCAGGATTTTTGAAAGACATTTTTAATAATTTTATAAGGAACGTTCAAGATTATTTATTATATAATTCAATGTAATGTAATCATAATATAAGTACTATAATGTGATTAATACACGAAGAATTTGCAACAACGATCACAAGTCATGGAACATTATAATACAAAATTATATTTTTTATTTTTATCAATTTATTTATAATGTTTCAAGACTTGTAATCGTTGTTGCCAATTTTTCGTATATAAATCAAATTATAGTGCTTATATTACTATACCATTATATATATATATCTTTCATGTTAAATTAACACAATTTGTACTATTTTAGTGAAAATTGAATTCTATTATAAATAATCTCTCAGGAGTTCAACACTTTTCCAAGTTGGTTTGTACTATTACTTCAAAATTATATAATATTTTTATTTTCTAGTTGGAAATATCACCTCCATCACGGGTCACGTGATTTTAGACGCTAGAGTCGTAATTCCCAATATCACAATTGACGAGGATTTTGAGATTCGAGTCCTAAGCAAAGTGACAGAAGTTTCTTTTCCGCATACCAAACCCTTCCTTCACCTTTGACAAGACATCTTGTGAATGTGGGGAATGCCAGGCCTCCACCGTGGTTCGGATTCCACGTTAATGGTTCGGATTCCACGTTAAACTGTAGGTCCTCCATTTCATCTCACAATCACCCTACCATTACACATTAACGTGAGTGCGTATAACTCGAACGGGTAGTAAGACGCGGTGCTAATAATAATAATAATAATAATAATAATAATACTAATAATAATAATTCTTTTCCGCATGGGAACTGTACTCGTGGTTTCTTCATCCTCTCTAAAAGCTAATGTAGGTTAACATTTTATTAGACATCTTACTCAGACGTATACCTTGTATCAAGATAGTATTTATCCTTGTACCCGCAGCGGTGGGCATAGGCACTAAACGCCAATCTCATTTAGTATGATTTGCAACTGACGCGGTAGGATGGCTAGAAACCCCGGTCGGGTGTACTGGGGGTGTTTATCATAAGTGATGTCCCAATATCCCTCCACGCAAATTTGAATATATCTCATCTAAATTCTACCTTTATATTTTGTCTTTAGCATCCTGATACCTTTTGCGGAGTATTAAATGTGATTTTTACTGTAAGAGACCTACCTGTGGACCATATTGCTCGTTTAGAGATATCAGTCCGTAAAGAGCACCCTCTGGTTGTTTTCTTTAATCTGGGGAAGGTTTACGACACAACCTGGTGATAGAGGATATTGAAAAGTATTTTTTGATTGAGTTTTCCGTGAGAACCTCTATATTTTTATATCTAGTTTTACATCAGATACTTTCAGGTAATGTTAAGCAACTCCTTATGTGGTGATTTATTTTATTCGTGAGAATGGGATATCTAAGGTGGTATTTTAAATGTTATTGTATTTGCTGTAGCAATTAACAGTATTGTTAAAAGTTTGCAATATTCTGTCAAATTACGTCTTTTTTTTTATGACCACTCAATTTATTGCAGTTCGTCTAGTCTCCTCAGGGCTGAACGGCGAATACATCTTGCTGTTAAGTCAATGAATGTGGGCGCCCCGTAATGGCTTTCATTCCCTGCAACCAAATCGAAGCTTGTTTACTTCTAATAGACTGCGTGGTGTACTTCCAGCCCATTGTGTTTTAATGGACAATGTTTTGCTATCTCTTTCAACAACTGTTTGGTTCCTGAGGCTTTTATCCGATTTTAAACTTACGTGGATTCCCTATTTTGAATATTTGAAAGAGAGTGGGGATAAAGACCCTCAATTGACATAGGATCTTAATTATGGATTTATCTAAAGGTCTGCAGATTCATCCACGTTAAAGATGCTATTTTAGTATACTGGCAAGAAATAAGTTTTAGAAAATACAAACAAATGTTTTATGCGGTTAAAATTTATAACATTTTACATACTAGTATTAATATTTCCCAAATATTGATATTATCTATTAAAATTTAGTTTTAACTGATATGACTTAACGTATAAATATATTTAAATTGTTTAAGTAACTTTTATAATTGTCAAAAATTATCAAATCTGGATTGTAAGACATGGCATGTTGCCTACTATTTTGGGATGCATTTCACCCTACCATGTCTTTTATGAAACCAATGGCGTAGTGCAAGACCGGTTGAGATTCGTATGTTGTCGATATTCATCACGTGTGGGATAGTCCTTTCGAAGGCTATTCACAACTCTCCCTGACGAGTTGCTCCCGGGAAGATGCGCTCATCTCGTTACCATTTCAATTTTTGGCAAGTCCCCTAAAGCAACAACACCACGGATTAAACGAATGACGAAAGGAATTTTAATGATCTGCTCTCCATTCACTTTCAAGGATTAAGTTTCATCTATATGAATGGTTTGGAGCATCCTTGGGATGTGTTTTAGTCGCGGAAGGCTTTAACTTTAAGTTTGGGATAACTCTCGTCAGTTTTTTTAGAGCGGAATTAAATTACACCTTTAAATATTTGTGCTTTGTAGTCTATATCCTGTTACAGTACTGTTTGCTCGTAACTGTTCAGAGTCTATGAGTGCTTTAATGGCATTATCTACTTTGTACCCTTGAAATCCTCTCGTGGAGATGGATTCACAGATAAATTTAAACCTAGATCATTTAAATCACCTTATATTGGATTCAAGGTCACGCTGCTCTCTCAGGTAATGAACTGATGGACCAGGCAACCAAGGAGGCAGGTTTGTGTGTTTTGTTTTTAGATCTATGTTCTTCGTGGGGTTCTTACACATCTGGTGTGAAGAGTGGTTTTCGATCCCTGTTTGATGTAAGCTGTAGTCCCTCAGGGACGATATATCCCTATTCTGCGCGTTCGTCTAAATGAGAGGAGGTCATCGTGACGAGACTTCGCGTTGAGTATATTATACATTATTAAGATTAACCACTTTTTTTTTCATTAAGAGGGGATCCACCTGTAGTGTATGAGCTCTTTGATGATCCCCTTAGTGTGTTCCACATTTTGGTGGAGTCAAAAGTATGTCCCTATTCGTCTGGCTCTTGATTTTTGTTATCACCGCGTTCTACAATCCCTTCGGGTTGTACGCTTATATAATAATTGCGCTCATGGTTTTAGGGATTATGAATGTTTTATTTAGAGGAAGTGTATGTGTATTTGCGTGAAGGGAGAGTATAAAACTGTTTAGGATTAACTCCCTCAATAAACCTGACCAAGATTCGAACCTCTATCTTCCCGTCATAGGAAGTCTAGTCTTCTGCAAGAATAGGTTATATTTATATGAATTGTACCAACATTTTTGTGAAGGAAGGGAGAGTGTAAGCTATTCAATAAATTTGACCGAGATTCGAAATTAGATATCAGCAGCATCTGCAATCTAGTCCAACACGAGAGTGGTGCGCTAGAACATTCGGCCGCCGAAGCTGGTCTTGATTTTAATGGTGACCTTAATTATATGTTACGGGATAGTGTAGAAAAAGTAATTTGTTTACTCCGTTTTATAATTCAGGTGAATCTTTTCAATATTATCTGAGTCATACTTTTAGAAAATAGGTCAATTAGTTTTGTTCGCGTATTGAAACTTATTTTTAACATATATTAGAACGTTATCAGGCACAATAATCTATTGAGCTAAATTGCTGTTCGGAGTTGGTAAAATGTTTATATTTCCTTTATCTGAATGGGAATTTGAATGCTTTTTATATTAGCTCATAATTTTATTAGATGCTAATGACCATAATCTGTTGACGTCATATTAAAAATTATTAATATAACGTTTTCCCACCGCCTTCCACCTTTCTTCATGATAGTGTGAATGCATTTCCTACTAAACTAACCTCTTCAATCTTATTCCATTGATTAAACCGGAAATAGCCGTGTGTTAAATGTATAGAATATAACAAATATATATGGCTGGGATTCAAACCCTAGCCCTCTCCTAATCAGCAAACCAGTATACCAATGATTATTACTGAATATCAGTCATCTGTAACAAATATTAACTTCATTTTCTTGTGGTTTCTAACATACTAATATATATTTGTTTCTATTAAAATGGCGCGAGTTAAAATGTGAGCGAATAGAATTAGATGGTCGGGCAATGTAACCAAGATGAGGCCAGAAAGAATCCCGAGGGTGGTGCTCAAAGACATTTCCGAAAGCCCAAGACCACTAGGGTCTCGAATAACCAGGTGAAAAGATGACGTCACCAAGAATCTGAAGGAATTAGGGGTGGAAGAAGATGGGAGGGAAGTGGCCCAAGATAGAACAAGATGAAGGAGGCTTGTGAGGTTAGCGCGTGGTCTCCAAGGCTTTTAATAATAAATAATAATAATAAGTAGGATTTTGGTATAAAGAAACATTTAGAAAATACAAACTTTTTTTGTGGTCAACATTGATCAAATTTCACTTTACTACAAGCATTATCTTATAGGTTTTGATGATCTCTATCAGAAGTAAAATTTGTAGATTACATAAATTTATATAAATACATATTTAAAAATTATTTTTAGTATTTTTTATAACGTTGTTATAAGAGCTTCTTCCAAAAGAGCATACTCTTATTTATTTTTTGATTAAATAACAACTTGGTAGTAATCCCCTCTTCCTTAACTTCAATAAACCGTTCAAATTTTAAAAAATCTGCCAGCCCAGAACTCTCCCTTCATATTCCTTTATTTTCACTTTATCTTTGTAACATTTTGGGGTAATGAGGCGGCTCCGGTTCCCAAAAAGTTGGGTTACCTGTGTGATCAAGTTGACTACAGACATCCGGCTCCACAATACGTCCCGCAGTAGCTCTGAAAAAATACATTCTATTTTTAAGGTAAAAATACAATATTACTTTTTGTTTTATTTAGTAACCAGCATTTCATTTGTAAAACAAACTAGAATTTTTCCAACAAACCGTTAAGACCATCAAAATTTAATTGGTAAACTTTAGTATTTAAATAATACTCCCACTATATTTATAAAAGGAAAACAAAAATATAATTTTGGATTTTTATATTTTATTTTGTTTTATAACAATAATTTAATTTCAAAAATGGATTTATAAAATTACAGTAATCTTAATTTAAATCTATTTACGTTAGTGTAATATTCGCACAATATTTTATAAAAAATAATCACTTCACAATTTAAATTAAAATTTTATTTGCTAGTTGTTAATTCATGTGAAAAAATGCACAGTTTTTAAATTAATCATTAAGATCAACTATTATTGTATGTTTAAATTTTACTATAGTGGAATCCCAAGAATAGCAATAGAAAATTTGTTTTAGATTTAAAAAATATTTTTCTATTAAAATTTAAAATATTTATAAATATTTTGGTTATTGTTTTAAATTTGTCGATACCCATTGTCAAACTACATATCTACAAATTATATTATTTGACGTATGCATATATGAAAGTAGTTTTAGTAACTTTCGTTACTGCCAGGAAGGCCTACCTACCATCGTAGGACAAACACATTATACTAAAGACTACAACCTTCAGTAGCATTTCAAAATTGTCTATTTAAACATTTAAATAACATGGAAAGTAAATTCACATTTTGAATTCAAAATTATGAATTTTATAAAATGTAAAAAAATAATCAAGATTGTAGAATGATAAAGAGAGTTTAGATATACAATTTTATCAAAATGGTAAAAGTGGATTTTGAGAAAATCAATTTTTTTCTCTGTTTGCCCTTCAGTAAACTATTCTTAAATTTAGAGTTAAATATCAAATTCCAAAGCCCCTCGGTAGGGGGGAGGGGCTCATGAAAACCCTTGATACAAGTAACACCTTCACTTCATTCATCACATAGCTGATTATATATTGAATGTTACAACTAGTACCGTTCATACACCAACTGACCCTACAATAACACCTTCACTCCAGTCATCACAAGGACTGGCTGTATATTGAAGATTATTACTAGTACCGCTCATATCTTTGCCACTTTCATATTTGTCAGAACTATAGGTAATACAGAGACAGATAAATGAGTGTAACAACTTGCTATAGCTAATACCAGAAAATATAGTGTATTGTAAACACTATATTTGACCAGCCTTTAATTAAAAACGAAAAAGAAAACTAAACACTGTTATGTATGCCAAACATATATGTTTATAATTATTACTGGTAAATAATCGGTAACTTTAGCTAAATTATTATTATAAATAATAATAATAATAATAATAATAACATTTGAAATACATGTTTTGATCTGGGCGCAGTGTACTTGTTTTGATTCATATTTATAGCTATAATAATTTAATTAATATATATATTTATTTAGATTTGTACACATTAAAGATGAGATTTCTCCTAAAACTTTTAAAAGTGATTTATTATAAACAAGGCTCTATTTTAATAAATAAAATGTCTTTGATAAAATTGATGGTTGACCAGTTAGCCCTGCGTCTGTATCGGGTTTAATCAGTTTACAATTTAGACGCAAAATTAAGGTATGCGTGAAATGTTTAAAATGTACGTTATACTTTAGATGCAAAATTAAGGTAGGCGTGAAATGTTTAAAATGTACGTTATACTTTAGATGCAAAATTAAGGTAGGCGTGAAATGTTTATAATGTACGTTATACCTTAGATGCAAAATTAAGGTAGGCGTGAAATGTTTAAAATGTACGTTATACTTTAGATGCAAAATTGAGGTAGGCGTGAAATGATTAAAATGTACGTTATACTTTAGGTGCAAAATTAAGGTAGGCGTGAAATCTTTAAAATGTACGTTATACTTTAGATGCAAAATTAAGGTAGGCGTGAAATGTTTAAAATGTACGTTGCTCTTTAGATGCAAAACTAAGGTAGGCGCGAATTGTTTAATGTTCACTTTGCACTTTAGATGCAAAATGAGGTTAGGCATACACTTTTTAATGAACGTTATACTTAAGTCTCAAAATTAAGGTAGGTATGATATGTCTACTTAACGTGACGACTTACCAACAGGGAAGTCGTTAGGCTGTATGAGTGAAAGGAATCCACCTATGTAACCGAAGGGCGAGATTTCCTCAGAAAGTCCCAAATCGTGAATATGGAACTGATCACCTTTAGGAACTTCTTGGAATTGCAAAATTGGATTGTCAATCATACGATTGGACGTTATGGATGACTTTCTTTGATGTTGTGCTGCGATTACGGGAGGTTTTTCCCAGATTGATGGATCCATACCATATTTAACTGCGACCCTATTTGAATCTGCAGTCATATCGAATGTTTTCAACAGCTCATGGTGGTCTTGTTTCGTCAGTTTCACCCAAAATAATTCCCTCTCTTCTGAATATTCTGCACTCGTGTCTCTTGAACCTCTCAAGTAATCCAAATGAACGACTGCATTGACAAATTTTCCTGAAACATTTTTAGGAACTTTGTCAGGTCTCGTGTTAAGCATCATTTTACCTACGACCAAACTATTGTTAATTGATCTATCTTTGTCATTAAGGTTTATATTTATTTCTAAATTATATTTTGTTTCTTCATTTGGAATGTGTTTCTTTACTATAAATGTCTCGTCTCCATCTAAGCACCCCAAAGTTTCATTTTGGCTTTCTTCTGATTGAGTTACAACTGTTTTTGGGGAGGTTTCATTAATCCTGTGTTCTCTTTTAACGTTTTCTTCAAATAAATTCATGTTTTTGCAAATGTCATCATTTGAACTTGTATTTATAATCGTAACAGCTTTAACTTCTTCATAATTATTTGGTTTTATCGGAATTGATAAATTATATCCAGCCAATTTTTCTTCTTTTTTATGTTCTGAGACTTCTTGACCATTCTCACGTGTATCTATTTCCAAACCGTGTTTGACTTGTTTCTCTGGAACTGATGTATTCACCTTGTAAATGTAATCCATTTTAATAATGGTGTTCTTTTCAGATTTAATATTTACTACTGATGTATTGTTTACTTTCATATCTGTATTTGTCAAAAAAGGAGTTGCTGGTGTTGTTTTACTCGCCATAGTTATTGAGATAGGATTATCAACTTCTTCCTCAGTGCTGGATTTATCGTAATATTGAAATGAGTGACCTCTTTCACTGCCAGCAGATTCTGTGGTTGGGGATGTCAGTGTAACATCTTCAAGTAACTTCGTTTCCAAACAGATTTCTTTTCTTTCTCTTTCTCTCTCAATTTCAATTTTTTCTTTATTAAGTGTCAAATCTTCTACTTTGAATGTGTTGAGAATTGGAACTCTACGTTTTAAAAATCCAGAGTTTTCATTTTTATACCAGTCCTTCTTTATTTGATTACTTCTAAAGTTGGGAGAGAGAATTATTCTGCTTGCCTCAGTACTCGAATTAATCCTTTGATTGGTTTCTTCACCGGAATATTTCATACTCGGATAGTCAATGGAGGTTTTCTCAATAGTGGTATTTCTGATATTTAGATTCTCTTCCCCCGTGGATTCAGAGTAGTTTTGAATATGTTCAGATAAACCATCTACCGCCCCGTCTCCTATTACACCTTTCATTGTATCACCAGCGTCCGCGTTGCTTTCACACGGTTTACTCGTGGTCACTGATAATCCATCACAGTTGTTGAAGGCAAACGCCATTTTAAGTAGTAAGATACAAGGAAAAAGCCAAGATAAAAACTTCATTATTTATTATTATTCTAACGCGACCTTTTTATATATAAAATATGTATACACTTTGAATTGTCACCCGAGAACAAAAAAATAATTTATATTTTCTGACAAAATAAATATTTACAAACTTGAAAGAGATTAATCTATAAATTTAATTAATGAATAAATATACACAGTGAATTTAGTAATAGTTTAAAACAAACTGTTTTTAATTAGCCGATTTTATTGCTAAACAAAACACATTTCTGTAGGCTTGATACAAGTTTCAAAGTTATGTTATTGCTATGCGCCGCCATTGATAGAGAAAGCTGCAGTTCGAATAGATCGTTCGTCACTGGCTCTGTATGTATATTCCGCGCTGTGGCCCGACTTGTGACTTTTGTGGCTTCCCAGACGGCTAACTTAATCTTTAGTTGTTGTTTTTTTAGTACCGCATCTTACTACCTGTTCGGGTTATACGCTTTTAAGTACTAATTACGCTAATAGATGAGGAATTGGAAAGGTTTAATTAGAGGAAGTGTGAATGTGGAGAATGCCAGGCCTCCACCGTGGTTTGGATTCCACGTTAAACTGTAGGTCCTCCATTTCATCTCACAATCACCCTACCATTACACATGCGCGTAAGTGCGTATAGCCCGAACGGGTAGTAAGACGCGGTGCTAATAATAATAATAGAGGAAGTGAACACGCATTTGCGTTGTGGGAGAGTGGAAAACCATTTAAGAAAAACCACCCTCAGCTCACCCGACCGAGATTCGAACCTCGATCTCCCCGTCCTCAGCAGTTGAGTTCAACACGACTAGCGCGTTAGCCAACTACGCCACCGAGGCAGGTCAGATTTAATAACATAATTCGATTCATTCATCAAATGGTTTAGGATAGTGTTCCGCAAACGGTGTGCCGTGGCGGAAAATTAGGTGTGCCGTGCGACCACAACCCAGAGGAACAGACAAAGCTATTCAATAAGAACACGAAGAAAGTTGGTACGATCAGGAGTCAAGCTTCGTTCGAATTTCTTATTTAATATTTTTAATATTCTATATCTGACAAAATGAAAAACTTTCGCGCTAAAGTTAGAGTTATGGTTTAACCAAGTTACAAATGGTTTGAATGAAAAGTTTAAAGATGTTAAAGAACAGAACATATAAAAATAACTTTAACCTTTAATTTGGGGTTGAAAGGAACGCGAGAAAAGGCAAGTTTTATTTTCAATTTTTATAGCAATTCTTTTTGCTAAAATAAATAAAATATTGGTCCAATATAAATGTAGAGTTTAAATTTATTCACATGGTGAAGGGAACGTGTTTTATTTTTTCTCCCATGGCATATATAACCGGAAGGATATAACGTCTAGGATCAATCGCCTTATGTGTAGACTATTAGGCGTTCTGGTGGCACAGAACTTTACCCAGGATGCACCTTGGAGGCTGTCTACACGTCGCACCCTCAATGAGATGACGTGAGGATAGTGATTGTGAAGTGATAGGTCCGGTGTGAGTATTAACCAAACTTTATCCTAATTACTCAAATCTTTGAAATCGTTAGGATAATACCACTCAAGGGAAAAATACCCAAGGTACAAGTCGGGAATCCAACCAGGGACGCCTAAGTTAGTAGTAAGATGCACTGACCACTACACCAGGAGGCCGGTTAACAGTATGACTGAATATATTAACATTAGATAAAATACTTTTTAAATGAAGAGAAAAAGTTGTCATATTCCAGATATTCAATAACTCTTGATATCCCCACGTGAAGAAAATTAAACATTACGTTTCTACTGGATAAATATTTGATTTATTTTGACAAAAAAAAACTTTGCAATAAAAACTCCAAAATCGCAGCCTGACCTTTTTTTAACGTCCCCTTCCTTCCTTATTATTGGAACATTTGAAGTAATTTCAGGGAAAATAAAGTTTATACTTTCTTAATTATAATTTACCGTACACCCATTAGACTGGGTGCGGAATCCATTTTATATTACCGTGGCGTGTACCCAAAACAAAGCAGTGTGATGAAAAAAAAAATAGGCTTGTTAGAACTTAAAAAGTTTGTGGAGCACTGGTCTAAGTCGTCACCCTCACAATAGGCTGGACTGCCAATTGCGAGGGGATCGGGGTTCAAATCTCAGTTGGGTGCACCGGGGGAGGTTTTTCCTTAATGGTTTTCCACTATTCCCCACGCAAATGTTAATACACTTTCTCTAAACTGCAACCTTCACGATCTCTAGCTCATTATAGTAATTATTACGTATGCGTATATTCTTAACGGGTAGTAGACCCGCCTCGGTGGCGTAGTTGGCTAACGCGCTTGTCGTGTTGAGCTCTACTTCTGAAGACGGGAGATCGAGGTTCGAATCTCGGTCGGGTGAACTGGGGTGGTTTTTCCTAAATGGTTTTCCACTCTACCTCAACGCAAATGCGGGTTCACTTCCTCTGATTAAACCTTCCCAATTCTTAATCCATTAGTGTAATTGGTACTTAAGGTGTATAACCCGAATGGGTAGTAAGACGTTGTGCTAAAAAAGATATATTTATATAAAATATGTTAAATACATTAAATTATATTAATATATTCTTAGATAAATTTAATACTTAGTTTAAGTTTCTTAAATCTATAACATTACTTTTGAGATAATATTTAAAAACCAACCTAGAGTCCAATTCATAGCTCATCCATCGTATTTAGTCAAATTATTATTATTATTCAATTAAGTTTGCATAGTGTTATTATTTTTATTATTATTAATAATATTTTATATTAATAATGGGGCAGGCCCTATATATTTTTTGTAAAATTAAGTTGATTGTACAAATAATAAATAAATAAAAGTTCATCAAACACATTCATAGGAAAAGCAGACTAAAATCATACATCTAAAAAAAGTAATCTTTATATACCAGCTTATGGCAAGACATTTAAAGATTAGTGTTCTCTTTTTGGTCCAGTCACTCAGTACTCCCCCAGTCCACCACCCCCGCGGAGGGGTGGGCGTGTAAAAGCCTGTGTTAGTCAGTGAGATCCCAAGGCAACTTGGAAGATGTCCTCATACATCGTCAAGAGGTGGGTGGTATCGCACTTTATCTTCTCAGCTGGCGAAAGAAATCTCGCACAGGAGAGCTTTTAACTCTAGTGGAAAAAGGTCTTATGTCTCGCGATAGACTCTCATAGGATTTGACTTATTTTAAAACATAGTAATTTCAAGCCACATCAGTGGTCCTATGACCTAACGCGTCGATTTCCGTTGTAGGACTGGATTGTTGATTGAGAGGAGATAAGGGTTTGAATTCCAGTCGGGTGTGTTAGGGGTGGTTTTTAAATAAATCTACAACCCAACCACGCAAATCCGGATAAATTTGCTCTAAAATTCTATCTCCCTCATTATAGTAATTAATGTATGCGTACAACACAAACAGGTACTAAAATGCGGCGGAAAACGTGTATTTCTTAAAATTCTGTGGAATTCTTTGGATACTTGTGAGGTGATGGCTGTGGTTTCAATGAGAGCTCTCATTAGTCAATGATATTCACACGTCCATTACAGACTCTGCCTTAAAATATGAGTGAAGACTTACCCTGAGCAAGGGGTGATCGCTGGGTAGTTGGTGGAACATTAGTGCGCTAATTCAAGGGTTTTGGGTTTAGATTCCCGTGTTCAGGTGTAATTTTCCAAACTAAATGAAATAATGAGTTAAACTATGTTAATACAATGAAGAGTTAGTTTTTGTTTGTTTATGAGCATTGCTCGATATCTACTGAAGCAGAGGGATGAAATTTTAAAATTGGTAACCCCTGTGCAGGAACATGTGAACCTCAAAGCCAAAATTTTAGATTATTGATGAGATTTTTTAAAATTTAATATAAACTGGGTCGGAATAAGTAAAATTAATAAGTTATTTTCTGTTTGTTTGAAGCAAATAAAAGCGTTTCCCGGGGTAACTATGCAATCCATGCTGTAGATGTACTTCCGATATTCTTTTTATAAAACTTGAATAATATATATATTTAAAAAAGGGATGTCTCATACACTCAAATACGTGGAACAATTTCAACAAAATTTGGCAAAGTTTGGGATATTCTTTGAACATTGGCCAAAATACAATTTTTTGAAAGACATTGTGAGTCTGACGTCTTAAACCACAAACACAACGGTTATTACTTATGAATATAATGTACTATTGAATATATTATTAATTTGTTTTGTTTTCCTATCTTGATAACAAAAAAAAAATATCAACTTCAAATTCCAGGATAAGTTATGGGAGATATTTCAACTTTAAATCCAAAGAAATTTTTTTAAAACTGTAGTAACGATAGTAAACTGGAGGGAGTGAGGTCTATTGATTATAGAACTACTGGTATATTGATTTTAACTTGATAAAATGTATATATGGAGTCTAGTTCTTTCTTCCACTGAAGACCAGTATAACAGGCTATCACCTGGCCGCATGCCAATGCTCGGCGGGCGTCGTATGGATTTCAGAAACCCTTTAAGAGTCGACTGCCCTGCAACACCCAGGCGACTGTTACTGTAACAATAATGCCCTTATCTAGGACGATAAACGGCGTGGCTATGTGGGTGCTTAATGAGTCCTAATTTGACAGGAGAATAGCTCTCCATATACGTATATTTTACAACTTAATAGTGAAACTGCGCACTTCACGAATTGGACAAATTTTTGTCCATTTTCGTGAACTGGCCTCTTCTATTGACCCTTTTACGAACTGGAAAGAAATTGAATTAACTCTTGCCCTTTTCATGAATGGGAACTTATTTTACTATATACTTCAAGCTTAGATAGAATTTATTTTAAGATATATTAAACTAACTTGACCTAACTTAACCTAACCTTGCATTCTAAAACGTTTAAAAGTTAAATTAACTTATGACAGATTATGTATTTTTTTTTTTTGGAAATTGGCCTTAAATATTCAATTCAAAGTGGGATTCTGAGAATAATTTTTCATAATAAATAAGAATACGTTTTTAGTAATACATTTTAACAATTTGGTCTAGAATTTATATATAAACAGTGATTAATCTTACTAACAAGATGACGTATTTGTTTTTACCACTAAAATATACTTGAGGACCGTTTACTAAAAACAAATTTTTTAAAATCATCTTCGAAACCATAATAAAAAATATGAGAAAGTTTGTGCGAGTGATTATTACAATTTTTTTTAAAAAAACTAGCTTTGTTCGTTAATGTTATTAATGTGTCCGAACTGATCGTTATAAATATAAATTTGAAATGTCTTGTTTTGAGTGTGTCTATTATTGAGGCAACACTGACCCGCAGAACATAACATGTATGGCAGAGGGTCAGATAAGGTCCCAACTAATGACACACACAGGTAAACCAGACTCTGGCTTTCTTACCTGGCCGATCTTGTTGGAATGGGCTGAGTCATTTCTAGTTGCTTTCTTTTCTAAGATAATCTTCTTATCCACAAATGTGTTAAATTTCCTGCCAAAATGTTGGATAATAAAAAAAAATTAGTAATTATAATTTTAGAATGAATTAATGACTAGAATCACCAACAAATTTCACAATCACTAAACAAGAACAGATAAGATTTTACCTCAATTCCACCTTGAAGACCAGTCTTTTTTTCAATGTCATTTTCTTGGTTTCGACACTCTTAGAAGAGATAATCATGAATTCAGGTGCAAAGCTTTCTCCGTGTTTAAATACAATTTGCCTATGTGAGGCCAGCTTATAATTAGTTGTGGTTATCAAGTTTAAATATCATTCAAAAATCAGCGTCGCAAGGGAAATAAATGTGATTGCATCTAAAGTTTTGCCTTGTTTTGAACTATGTCATGTTAAACGAAACACATATCTCGTTAAATGACTAAAATACATTTCGGTTATTTTTATTAAAAAAAAATACTATTAACCTTTTATTTAACTCCTTTTTAAACTAATTTAGTAATTTAAACTTTTATGAGTTTTATTTTATACTCTTCTTAAACCAACAATCCGAAGTTTGGTTGTGATTTCCATCCATCCAAAACTGGGTATTCCCTCAGCCCTTTGGCTGATTAGTGCTGCCCACACCATCTGCTAGAAATCCCATGCACTAGGGGAGTTAAGAAAATGTTGTGTTTCCCGGCTACCCTCTACACTTAATTTCTATGAGTGAGCGTGAACGGGCCTACCAATTTTACCGGAAAGCTATTTTCATATACCTTGCAGGGTTATCTTACATACCACAATTGATATTGGACTAACGGCTTTACTTAAGTTATGATGCGAATTTTTATCGCACAAGAAAAGTCTATCGACCTCGAATGGGTTCGAACCCACGAAATTTGGGTCCTGAAGCAATCACTTTACTCCAAGACTACCGGGGTTGACTTATTATCGCTAGACCCAGATAATAGGTCCACTAAAACGATACCTGGGGAAGAGGGGGGAGAGGAGAACATAAGTAAAATTTAAGGTCAGAGGAGGCTTGAACCATAAATGTCATGTGAAATTCTGGCTTTATGTATAAAATAACAGTTGTGGGACATACTCTTTTTTGAAAGTGTTACGGGTAGCTTAAAACACCTCCCTTATACATATTTTTAAACGTAAATATCAATTGTTTACTTATTAAAACGTTATTTATTTCTCTTGTGAATGTGAGGAATGCCAGGTCTCCACCATGGTTCGTATTCCACGTTAAGCTGTAGGTCCTTCATTTCATCTCACATTCACCCTACCATTGCACATTGGCGTAAGTGCGTATAACCCAAACGGGTAGTAAGACGCGGTGCTAATAATAATAATTTATTTATTTCTTTTGCTAATCTAAAAACGGATCTCTCACACCTCAATGAGTGCAGTCCCGTGTCGTTCATGTGCAATCCTAGGTTCTAAACAGTTTTTACATACAGTATTGTTTGTGAAAAGGCTCACCTTATGCGTTTTATTTTGAGATTGATTGGTGTAGGTTCATTTTACACGCTTTGCTATTAGGTAATGAACTGGCGGACCAGGAAACCAAGGAAGTAGTCCATCTGCCTCCTGAGGCGAGTTTGGGTGTTATGTTTTTAGATCTAAAGGGCTATGTTCGACGTGGGGTCTTACGCACCTGGCACGAGCAGTGGGTTTCGGTCCTTGCTCAGAACAAGCTGCGGTCCATCAGGGACGGTGTGTCGCGGTGGCCCTCTTCTATACGAAAGTCTAGAAGAGAGGAGGCCATCGTGACAAGATTCCGCGTCGGGCGTACATTCATAACCCACGGATTTTTATTGAGAGGGGATCCACCTCCAGTGTGTGAATTTTGCGATGCTCCCCTCAGTGTGTACCACATTTTGGTGGAGTGTTGTAAATATGCCCCTATCCACCTGGCTCTTGATTTTAAAGGTGACCTACGATTTATATCACGCTACTGTGAGGATGGAGTTATTTGTTTACTCAGTTTTATACGCCAGGCGAATCTCTTAGATTTTATTTGAGTCTCACTCTTATAAAGTAGTTAATTTGGTTATTTTTTCTCATTGATAATTGTCTCCTTACGCTCTGGGATCTTCTTGACGTATTTAACAGTACCCCCGGCATCACCGTCTATGCTTTCAATAGCAGAAAAGGGTTAACAATAAGTCATTTACCGTAATTTGTCTATTTTATTACGAAGAAATATAGAGTGGGTACCAAGACTTCACTCGTCTTTATAACAGGCCCCGTGGTGTAGTGGTTAGTGCACCTGGCTACGCACATAAGGGTCCCGGGTTCTATTCCCAGTTGACACGTTGGGTATTTCTCCCTCAAGGGGAATTATCCCAATGATCACAGGTGTTTATATAGTTAGGTTTAAGTTAGGTTAATACTCACACCGGCTCCACAGTTTCATAATAACTATCATCACATCATCTCATTGCGGGTACGACGTGTAGCCAGCCCTTATAATCTACCCTGATCAGCGCTTTGTGCCACCAGATCGACAAGTAATTTACGCATACGGCGACCGAACTTAGATATAATGTCCCTCCTGGTCCTATATGTCATATGGGGAAAACCCTGTCTTCATTACAATTTCATCCATTTACAAATTCTTTGATTTATTTTGTGGGTCTCCTTTAGATAATCTTCCCACAAAATAATCAAAAATAAAGGCAATCAGATGCAGAGCGTTATTTTTCCGGGGGAAAGTCAGGGAATAGTACTCGAATTAACGTAAAACTACCCATAAGCTTAGATTTGACCCAGTTCTAAAGACATAAAGAGAATTATCTTTTTTTATCCTCAGAAAGTATTTGAATTATTTTGTTCTGGAGAAAATGCTCAGTTTTTTAAATTGGTATTAAGAATTAAACATTTACCAGAAAACTTTCACCTTTAATTGAAATTATTTGTTTTTTGGATTTTGTTATCAGTAAATTTTCAATAAAATAATTAAAACAAGTCGCCAACAAGGTACTCTAAGCCCCCACAAGTTCACTAATATCTGATTTGATAACTCTATGAAGTTGAACTGGGTGGTCTTGGGGTGAAGCGCTCACCTCAGGACCTAATGTTCGTGGGTTCAAACCCAGCCGAGGCTGACGAATTTGTCTTTAGCGATATAAATACACAGAACAACCTCCTTTGTAGGGCAAGTTGAGCCGTCGGTCCCATAACGGTTGTGGCTTGTAAAATAACCCTGGATAGTATGTTAAAATACCTTCCCCGGCAAAATGGGTCTGCCCTTTCACTCTCGCTCATAGAAATTCTCGTATGCTGATGTAATAATTTGGTCCAGAAGTACACGTTAAATATCTCAAATAAACAAATAAATTCATAAAATAAACTATATATAATATGAACAATCTGCCACAGCACCCAAACCTACTTCACTCACTGATAACCTCCTGGTAGGCCACAAGTCACCATTGCAGAAACCGGCCCCATGGTGTAGGGGTCAGTTCATCTGCTTAGGAGTTCCGGGTTCGATTCCCGGCGGGTACCTTGGGTAATTTTCCCTGAAGGGGAATCATTCCAACGGTCACCGAGGTTTTATTGATTAGGCTTAAGTTAGGTTGTGTTTCCACTGGTTCTGCACCCTCATACTTACTACCACCGTCACCTAATCTCATTTGGACTTGGAAAGAGCATCCACGGAAAAGATGTACGATTATTACATTCTGCCGTCCCCTGGGCAACGGTACATTAGTACTGGCTAGTCTTTAAGCCAATTGGGCAACGAATGATGTAGCCTAGACGATAAGCACATATTATTACTACTGCAGAAAAATGTACCAAGTCCAGTTTTATCCCTATCCGGTTCCCAAACGGTCGGTTTAGCTGTAGACGACCTACCACTCTGCCATACTGACCCTCAACACGTAGGATGCATCTGGAATTGGTGGTATCTTTTTGTAATCGTCAACATGTTTATAGAATCCACGATAAGATAAATGCCTTTATTCTATTTCTCCCATATTATCGGCCTCTTGCGATAAGTAGGGGATACTACGAGACTATTCAAAACACCGTCCGCAAGGGCCATCTATCTTGTAGCTGTCAAAATTGGCACAAGCTATTAAAAGTGACAGCTGCAAACAAATAGCCTTTTATGTTTTTTACATTTCAAATTATGTTTATTAACTTTTTGAACTATTAAATAAGAGTTTGGCAATGGTAATAGGAATATATTAGAGTCTATTGTCCATTTGTTACTTCTTTAAACTTATCTGAGAGATTTATGATTTGATGTAGCTAGTTTTATATTTTCATTTAAGAACGGAGCATCAAGGGGGGGTTGTTCTATAGGTGTGTAAGAGACCTGCTATGGAGACGAGAAGTGCCCTTGAAGAGTAAGGAAGTGTTGTACAGGGCATACTTTGTACCCATTGTCACATACGCAGCAGAAACATGGATATTGAATGTGAGAGAGGCAAGGAAAGTAGAGGCCATTTGGAATGAAGTTTGTGAGGAGCATGTTAGCTGTCACGAGGAGAAACAGGATAGGGAATAAAATTATCAAGGAAAGAGTGGGAGTACATGAGAGTGTAGAGGGAACAAGGGTGAGATGATATGGTCACGTAATGAGGATGCAAAAGGAGAAGATGTCAAAGAGAATGATGGAGATGTAAGTAGGAAAAATATCACACGAGAGTCCAAGAAAGAGATGGAAAGAGCAGATAAGAAAAAATGTGCAAGTGAGATGAGAAGAATGGAAGTAATTAAAAGAGTGAGAATGATGGAAAGACAGAGTAAGATAAGGCAATTTACTAAACTAGCCCAGCCGCGGGCTGGAAACAGATAATGACTATAATTTAAGAATGGAGAAAATATAAATAAACATATATTACGATTAGATCTCTAAACATTTACTCCTCCTGTCAAAGTCTCATGACCTTGCTTAAACACTTTGCTGGAATAGATATTAAATTAATAGATAAATTATATATTATTTGTGTAATTAAGTGTCAGTATTAGTAGTTAGTTATTAAAATTAATAAAGACGATAGTTTGTAGAAGTTGAATATTTTGAGTAAATACTTGCGTTCGTTTGTCGAGAGGATGCAGAAAAGAAATTTTTAGGCAAACCATCCACAGCCCAAATTGGCATTAATGGTCCAAGTAAGGAATGCTCAATATAGCCTTGAACATATAATTTTGGTGGTAATTTTAACATAATAATTATTTATTAATCAAAATGTCAATGATGAGGAAGTGAGAATATACCTACACTTGCGTAGTGAGAGAATGGAAAAGTCACATGACAAATACATCTACATTTTTACCAACCGACGGGGACCAAAAGTGTAATACAATTCCAACACCTTAGACCAGCAGTTTACCAACGTGGGGTACGCATACCTCCAAGTGTACATGTCTGGACGTTTGGGGGTACGTGAGAATATTTGATTAATGGCGTAAAGAGATATATTTGCCAGCAGTGTAGCATAAAAGATGAGTTAAAAGTTATTAAATTAACTTAACGATATGGCCAGAGGCAGTTTAAGCTTTCTTCTATATTTTACCTTGAGAAAATTGATTTTAATTTCAAACATAAAATAGTTTTTGTAATTATTAATAAATTATTAAATTAATTAAATATATTTAAATTATAATTGAAAGTTTTACTTTTTGAATGTAAAAATATCTGCACTCTTATTCGGCTTATTATCGCTTCGTGCTTTAATTCCATTACTAGCCGATTTATTTTCAGTTGCAACAAACAAATCAGAAGTAACTACCACTGACGTAATTAAACATTTTGCTAAAAATTAAAAGAACAATTTATGAAGATGGGCTGCCAAGCGTAAAAGGGTGGGGGCCGCTGCCTTAGATCATTCGGCCATCAATGTGGGTCTGTAAGTGGCCTGATAATCCACCATATTCCACTTATATTCCCAGCTCAAAGAGATAGCGGGGATACTAATAATACTTAGCCAAGCTGGTTCGCACTAGAATTTGATGGAATAATACCTCACACGAGAAATTCCTTCTACTTAAAACTTTCAACGGTCATCAAACAGCTTAAGGCATTATAAAAAAAACTTGGATTTCCAGTGATAGGAGGTCAAGGTCCAAATCTCAGCTGAGTGCACTGGAGGTAATCTTCCACATGTGGCCCACGTAAATGCGGGTGAACTTATTTAAAAAAAATACCCTTCTCATTAAAACATAACTTGAATTAAGCTACTAGCATGCCTTGTATTGCATTTACAAATAATAGAAGAATATTAGCAAGATTTAAGGTAGGTATCTAGGAGACACGAGAAAATTAAAGTATTTTTTGCAGTATTTACATCAACACATTTTTGGTCAAAATAAATCAAATATTTCTGGAGTAAAAACATATAGATAGAGTTTAATTGTATTCACATAGTGATATCCACAGTTGTTTAATATATGTCATGAGCATAACGGTATAAGATGATAAACCTTTTAAATGAAGAGGAAAAGTTGTAATTAAACTCCAGGTGACCCTTAAAGGATATTCAAGAATTTTTGAGGTCATTATGTGAAGAAAATTAAACTCTTATGTTTATAATGCAGAATTATTCGATTTATTTTGACCAAAACAATGTTTTGCTACAAAAACCACAAAAACTGATATTTTCTAGAGTCCATCCCCCCCCCCCACCTTAACTTATTAGTGACCCGTTTCGGTGATCAAATCGTCTAAGACTTCACCCTCGCAATAGATTGTACTGATGGTAAAAGACAAGTTCAGTGTTTGAATCCCGGTTGGATCTACTGAGGGTTGTTTTCCCTAAATTGTTTTAAACTCTCCCTCCACGCAAATCCGAGTACGCTTCCTCTAAATACAACCTTCTTCCTCCCGAACAAAGTTGACGACACATATTGGTATAACCCAAACGGGTAGTAAAACGCGGTGCTAAAGAAACCCTTCTTGGTGCTATGTTTGACTATTTCGCACCAATAATATCGGTCTAATTTTATTTGGCTTTTTGATCACGTGATGATTTTAAATATAAAGTCTTGTTTATAGCAAATATGAACAAACATATACATTTAAAAAATATTTTATTTCTAAATAGTTAAGTTTTAGTACATACAGCTTCGGTGGTCGCATGGTCTAAGGTAGTGCTAGTCAATTATCAGCCCGCCGGCCACTTCCGCCCCCCCCCCCCCCCCCCCC
>CABFVX010000373.1:270371-311992 GCA_902151425.1 Timema shepardi
TCCCCCCCCCCCCCCCCCAAGCCATGCAGATTGGCTCACGGAAAGTCTAGCCATCCCCGGAGAAGCGCCGTGTAACATTTATTCACGTTTGACCTTGAACAATTAAGATGACCAGGTTACAGTATTTAGAATATAATTATAAGATCTTGACTTGATATAAAAAAATTAATATATTTCCAAAAGGAATTATCTAGACTTGTGTAGATGGGAGATTAACAAAAACACAAAAGAAAAGGACAAAATTGTATAAATATTATTATTTTACTAAAAAAAACGTGTTCTCTTTGTCGCTCATGACATAATAAACATGACAAACGTAATACAGTTTGTCAGTGGCACCAATCCCTAAATAACATTTTAAATTAGTTTTTAAATTACTTTTACTTTAACTAAAATTGAACATTTTTAAAGATTCGAGTATTCGAATTTTTATTAGGGATTCGCTAAAAAAAATATTTGGTTTCCAGAAATATAGGATTAAATCCAGCTCACATCCATTACATCCATTACATCCATTACATACAATACATACAATACATACATACATAAATACATACATACGTACGATGAAATAAAAATAAATATCATGTAAGTTACCGTAGTTTCAAACTTTCGAGATACAAATTCCTCGCCGGATAGCGAATTTTGTAATCATCCTTATTAAAGAAGGGCGAAAATAACGAAGTCAAAATATACGTTATTTAATTTAGAACCAAGAAATGAAAATTATCTCCAGCACATAAACTTATAAATTTCTAGTACCTCTCCATCACTAAAATGTGTGTGTTTTATGCTGTTTTAATGAGATATTTAAATTCAATTGTAGCTATTAATAGCGCTAGAGAATCCAACTCCACAATAATTATAGCTTTTCTTATTATCATTACCATCGAAATGTGCTTCTGTTGTGAGGAATTACTCGAACACAGTACTCATGCCTCAGAGCTACTAGCCCTCTTTAGCCTGGCAGATAGCTCTGTTGAAATCAATAATCACGTTCTTAACTTTATACTGCTTCTCCAGATAACTACAGGAAGAGTTCATTACGGTAGCGAGTTAAGACCCTATTAATAAATACAGGTCTTAATTACATCTGTAGGATCTTTAATTACACTCTTTTGATGCAGATAGACATTCCTTCCAACTCCCAAAACTGAATCAAGTCGTTCAACAAGGAGTCTGTAATTACGTTAACGTAGTTGTTTCATTTCTACATTACTATTGGTCTATCTTCCATTACAAGAACTTCTGTGTTATTAAATATATGTATTTTCATTGTATATTAAGTTATTTATAAATTATTATCATTATTACAACTATTTTTTTATGAATTTGTTTTAAGGTGATTGACCCTTTTCATTTGGCTCGGAAATGCAGAGCCATGGGAACGAACGGTTATCTTCAAGAATTTTTTATTGTTTTGCAATTTTCTTTTCGGAAACGGTTTGTTCAACAATAGAAGCTTGTTGATTAAGTTATACTTTTTATATGCAAACCTCCTCCATAGTTTTAACAGTGACCAATTATCGACAAAATTGACATTTTTCAATAGAAAATTGCCAGCTTCATATCAAGAAATAAGAAAAATATAATACTGTCATATAATGCGCTCCTTAAGGTGCACTAAGTGAATAAGACAAACCACCAGGTAATTGATAATTATTATTAAAGGTGTATTTAATAATATGTAAACGTAATACAATAAGGTGTGACTAAGGTATCATTGGGTATGGGTAGTAACACTGTTAAGTTACTATAGACTATATATATTTTTGGGGCTACGTGACTGGAGGCACAGCCCCTAATCAAAATGCGCAGATAGGTCCATTAAGAGTGAACATTGGAAACTAAAAGGGTCACATGTTGTCCCCTGATGTTCCAAAAGTCCACGGTGACACCACTTGTACTGCGTAGAATGGAAATTAAGAAACAAACAAGAGGGCTATATAAAACCTGTAAATTGAGCTCTCGCAAAAATATTGAATTTATTACTCACTCAGAATCATTATCGGACAGAACGTTGTTATTTTATTATGGATTCCTTGTTGAAACGACTTGTTCTTTAGAATCAATAAATACCTATTAATATTATTATTATTATTATTATTATTATTATTAGCACCACGTCTTACTACCCGTTCGGGCTATATGCACTTACGCTAATATGTAATGGTAGGGTGATTGTGAGATGAAATGGAGGACCTACAGCTTAGCGTGGAGTCCAAACCACGGTGGAGGCCTGGCATTACCCACATTCACAAGATGTCTTGTCAGAGGTGAAGGAAGGGTTTGGTAATCAGATAAATACTTTGCCGGGACTGAGGATTGAACCCCGGCCGCCAGCACAGACTAAATAGTTAAACTATTATGTTATTCCGTACGAGTTTATCTTCCAACTCTAAGCTTCGAGGTTCCTATCAAGGACTTGGAGTTGCAGAGAATAAAACGTTCCTATCCTCCAGTTCCTGGAACTGATCACTCCGGGGTACGACAATACATTATCTTAGAGGGGGTGTTGAACATATTAACATAAACATTTCCCTCGTTCTCGAAAAAACTGATATTTCCAAACGTCTGGTTTTTCCGCAAGACCTGTCTGGTAGCGCCATCTACTGTTTCCACAATCCGTCCATTCTTGTTGGCGCGCAAATATATTTTGGTCGGTTGTGAAGCCACGCCACGCCTTTCACCCTCCCACTTACCATCCCATAAAATAGGTTTTAGACTTGCACTCGACAGGGCCAAGGGCCTTAACTACTTTATTTTAAAACATAAAATAATCCCTAGTAGTTTCTGTTGATTTCTTTGCATTTATAAAATCTAATGATCAACATCGACGGGAACGCAGACTAAACGTCAATATTCTAAGTTGTTTCCCTCTTTACAACCACGCAAATTCGGACACATTTTACTCTAAATTATAACTTATTATATCTTACTACCCAGTTAATGTAATTAAATTCGAATGGATAGTAATACTCTCTAAAAAACATAAAACAAAATAAATAAACACGGAACCTCGTGCCGTACTTATATGCGATGCCAGGCATATTTAGTCCCTTGTTGACTGATTCATTATCGAACAATATTAATGTATTAAACCAGTTTATTCTTATTTATAATGTAAAATAATTCCCAGTTACTGATTTTCAGCTAAATCATAAAAACTATTTTCAAAAAATTTCAGATTTAAAAAAATCTTTCACCAGTAAATTACCCTTAAATATATTATTTTGGAAAAATAAACAAACATTCATATTTATCATGTGAAAAAATAATTATACAAACAATATTAAGAAATAAATGTAAAATAATATTTAGAGAAGAGTGAATGTTAAAGAAAGCGAGAAATATATAAAAGTAATATACAAATGGAATGAGTAATCAAAATATCAAAACCATTATTTATCACGCATCTTGCCCATCATTGTGGCTAAGGGGTTAGTGTTTAGGGTGGTTAATCATAAGTATAAGGATTTCAGGTGCTTTTGACAAAGATATTTACTATTTGGACACAGTTTCACTAAGCTATTAAATTAGTAGATGCATAAGCGCTAGAGCTGTGGATAAAGTTTTATGCGAACTGGTCTATGTTAATTTTTATTAGTAAGGCATGACACTTTAATTAAACATAACTTAGTATCATTAAGAAAGAAATCTGTTGAAACGATTAGGATTAAAATTCTAAGCTATATTCAGAATAAGACTCCAGTTGTGTTTTCTTAATATAAATTTTTACCTTATATAAATAAGGATCCATAATCCAAATCCTACCTTCCACATTTATTAAAAATTGAGTAAGTAACTGAACTTTTATATTTGTATGAAATTTATTTATTATCTAATAGTATTTTTATTCATCACGGCAGTCATAAAATTGGTTTATTTTCTTAAAACAACATTTTTAAAGATATTTCAATTTAATCTGAAACAAGATACAGATTTTTGCACATTGTTCCTTATTTTAACAATATACAGAACTTACTATAAATCATACTAACAAGGTTTTACATATATTTACTCTCTATGTAGGAGCCAATTAATTTAAACAACATTCTGTTGACTAATTATAGGAATTATCACTTGAGTAATTTTTCCTCTGTGATGAACCATTGTCAAGTACTTTTTAGGGGGACTCGGTGGTAATAAATCACTTCTTTATTGTTTAATTCACAAACAAGATTTATTTTCTTTTTTTATCCACAAAAAAAAAGTTAATGTAAACTTAAGCTTAGGGCCCTAGTATAAATTTGTTAAAAAAAAATTGTTTAGGTATTATTACAAGGAAATAATTCACTGACTAATTAGTCATGGCAGTAATTAATTATGTGAAGTTTTGAGTTCATCAAAGGAAGGCAAAAATACAGATTTTGTAGCTTTATTTTATAAATTTGTATAAGGACATTTTGTTACTGACGTAAATGTAGGATAAAAGCAGTTATTCTATGTTTTCTTCGTTAGTAATTTTTTGCCTTTTCCCCCCGGTTGTTTTTTAGTCAAATTAATAACTACGACATTTCATTTTTAATGACTCGTGTGTTAAAGAGGAGATGACAATGTGGACAGTAAATATAAGAGTTGATAGTATCATAAACCCAAAAAGTGCCTGAAGCTTCAGCACTGGCACATCATTTTCAAAATTTATTGACATAAAGTTTTTTTTAAAGTAAAGAACATTTGTTACATAGAAATTCTTGGAATATTTTTTTACTAAAAGTAAAAAAAAGGTTTAATTTTAATAAAAACAAGAAACAATAATACATTTTTTTCTATAAGAACCTATTTGATCTTATTATTTAAAGAATGGCATGCATAGTTCAACGTCATTAAATAAAACACCATTATGATATATTAATGAGTTTTTTCAGTTTTTAAAATGCTTATAATTTTTTTACCTGCATATCTTACTACCCATTTGATTTAGGTTGTACACACATGTGCTAGTTATACCAATAGGAAATATATGAGAAAAGTTGAGTTTAGAGGAAATGTACCCGCATTTAAACCCATGTAAGGAAATCACCTTCAGTACACCCAACAGGGATTCAAGCCCCAATCTCACGGTCACTGGCAGTCCAGTCTATTGCAAGAGCGACACTTTAGACGATGTGGCCACCGAAGCACTAATCTTCTTCTGTTGAAATGCACCCCTATTAGATACACCACCAGTGAGTTTCCTCTATAGAATCTTTTAGCTATAGTTTTTACACAATAAAATTGTATACTTTCTTAATATTAGCTCTTGGATTATGTTTGGTTTGACAAATATAGCGGTTTATGAATCTCATGGAAGACAAAGATGAATCATTAATAAAGATTTGATGCATTTCATACCTAAAATAACTTTATGATGATGATAAGTTCTTGTAATGGAGTCACACCCCCTTCACAAATTCTTAAAACTGTTTAATGTCACCCGCCTCGGTAGCGTAGTTAGCTAACGCGCTTGTCGTGTTGAGCTCGACTGCTGAGGACGGGGAGATCCAGGTTCGAATCTCGGTCGGGTGAACTGGGAGGGGTTTTTCCTAAATGGTTTTCCACTCTCCCTCCACGCAAATGCAGGTTCACTTCCTCTAATTCAACCTTCACAATTCCTAATCCATTAAAGTAATTAGTACTTAAAGCGTATAACCCGAACGGGTAGTAAGACGCGGTGCAAAATATTATATTATATGTTTAATGTCTCGACACCGTATTAACATTTCCTAACCGAGTACAGAGCACCAAGAATTTCGAAAGATATGATTGGCCGTAGGTCACAGACAAGGTGTTCTTTCCTTCTCTGTGGTCTAGGTATTTGCGCGGCCACTAGCCAAGCGCAACAAGGGCATAAGTGATGCAACTCATACACTAACTCGGAGTTTGCCTTCGGCTTCGCTCGCATTGCCGTTAGGTAAATTACTTTTTTCTTCTTCAGCGAAACATCTATACTATCGAATACTCAATTTCAGACACGTACTATGAGGTGAGCATTTCTATACAATAAGAGGTGAGGTGAAATAGAGAAAGCAAATAAAATACATCTATGGTCCCTCGGAGAATTTTATTAATAAGATGATGACGTGTCATGATTTTACTAGATTAAAAATGTACTATTAAAATTAAATAATTAAATACCCTATAGTCAATTTAAAGAAAGGTTTAAACAACAATATATACTATTTTAAAGGAAGGTTTAAATAATATATGTAGCTACGCAAATTATGTTCAAACATTATAAGCAGTTACAAAATTATTTTAAAAACATTTAAATATACAATAAGGAAAGTTTCACACATAATAACTAGTTACAAAATAAAAAAAATTAAATACACTTTAGATGAAGGTTCAAACATAATAAGCAGTTAAAGATTAATTTAAAAAAAATATCATTTTTAAGTAAAGGCTCAAATATAATGAATAGTTAAAAATAATAAACAAATATTTAAATAGACTTCAAATATAACAAGTAATTACAAAATAATAATAAAAAAGATTTAAATACACTTTAAGGAAAGGTTCAAACATAATAAATAGTTACAAATGAATAAAAACACATTTAAATACACTTTAGAAAGGTTCAAACATTAGAAGTAGTCATACAAATTATTTAGAATACATTCATTACATCACAATAGTTCCTCCCATTAATTAATTCTGTAGATATATAGTACGGCAATATTAGAACACAGGCTGCACGGTATAACGCGCTAGTCTCGTGCTAAATAAGACTGCCAAGAACGGGGAGATCGGGGTTAGATCTCTGTCGAGTGCATTGTTAGTGGTTTTCCCTAAATGGTTTCTCTCACTCTCCCATGAAAATTTGAGTGCATTTGCTCTAAACTACACCTACATCATCCCATTAGCGTAATTAGTGCATAGGCTTATAAACAGAAAGGGTAGTAAGACGTGGTGCTATAATATATATATATATATATATATTTAATATATATTTATTATATATATATATACATATATGTTATCGTGAATGTTCTGACTTCCTTATTTTGTAAAATAGCCAGTGAATATATAGAATCACAGAAAACGATGGTTTATTTAACAAATAATAGGATTTATTTAAATTTACCAATGATTTTATAAATTTCCCAATGCAGTTTGCTGAGAGTATGAAACCATGAACTGTATTATCTATATTTACCTATGATTTTATAAAATATCTAGTGTATGTGGATACAAACATAGAACATAAATCCAAACTAACCTAAACTAACCTAGTCTAACCTAACCTAAGATAAAATAAACTAGTCTAAGCTTCTTTAACTAATCTAACCAAACCTAATCTTGACTTTGACTTATTAACATTAACTTGTGGTTGATGGTAATTTTGTCAAATCACCGGTGATTTTGTAAAATGTTTGGCGAGTATGTGAGATGGCAAAGATATTTTTTTACAATCCCCAAGTGAACCAGTAGCCTTTGTAGAATCACCGGTGACCTTATTAACTCATCAAATTCCTCACATTCACAGTGACATATGTATTAGAGCACAGAAAGTGAACATTATTAATACGTTTTGGTACGTGATACAATTTGACCAACACTGCGACACGGAGATCACCGTATACAATGCATATTTTAGGTGGGTATAATATGTTACTATAGTATTTTCACTAAAGTTCTAAATATAGTATGATTTTGGTAGGAAGAACAGTAGAAGTCAGTTACCAAAGTTACTAAAACAATGTTAATATATTCATACATAAAGTCATATCATCTGCAGATGTTACTTTTGATAGATATTATCAAAACCTATGGAATGACTCAAATAATATAAGCAAATATTATCAATGTTGGCCACAAAGAAATAAGTTTTGATTTTCTCTACTGTTCTTCCAACCAAAATCAGGGTATATACACTCTGATTTTGGTTGGAAGAACGGTAGAGAATACTGAAACCTATTTCTTTGCTGCCAACATTGATAACATTTTATCATATTGTAACGTGGGGGGGCACACGTGACCTGGGAGGGTCACAGGCCGTTCACACGTGGACGTGTGAACCACGAGTTCTTTTAAGGATATTGGGGTATGCTGCCGACCAAACACGAATTAAAATGCCCACGGAATATTCAGAGTTTTAATTATTAAAATTATCACTTACACACACCGATTAACTGTACGTATAAACTAATTACAACTAAACAAGTCATAAAATAAAATAAAAAGAGTCCTAATCAAGTCTGTAAATTAATTAACTAATAGAACACATAAAAATATAAGTAAATTAAATAAACAAATTAACAACTATAAAACACCTAATAACTATTCAAATATTTAAAAACAGTCACAAAAATGTTCATTAACACAGTGTCCACAATAACAAATGTCACTTGTCTCACACACGATACACGGCGGTGACCCGCTATACACGAACGCCGGACTCGCTGACCCACTCGCGGACGCGCCGACCTGCTCGCTGGTCACACTTGACACATTCGCACTGGGAACTCCCGGACTCATTAGTCGCGAACCAAGAACTGACCTGAGGCTACCGCTGAGCTTGTATTTATAGGGGTGGTGAGAGCTGAGGGTCTGGAATCCTCCACTTCTAGAATAAAAAGGATCCAGACCCCTCTAGACTTGTCTCCGTCCTCCCCCCCCATACCCCTTCGGCCCCTCTGATCCTCCAGTCAAGCGAGAAGGTCGCCGCCCACCCGCCAGACAAGGAGGGAGACAGAGAGAACAAGGAGCGCAGATACAAGGGACAACAACGGGAACGCGCCGGTCCCGCTGCCAGACTCTAATCTTGTTACACCACCCCCTCCTTAAGTCTGTTCGTCCCGAACAGATATCTCAAAGTTTGGACTCTTCTCCTCGGTATGCCGCAAGGCGATCGATGTGCACGACTTTCATTTTCCCTCTTGTTCCTCGTCGTATACGGATGACCACATCGTTTATCCGGTTAATTACTTCGTATGGGCCCTCCCATTTTCTCTGTAGCTTTGGTGATATGCCCTTTTTCTTCTGTGGGTTGTATAGCCATACCAGATCTCCAGCTGAAAAGTTCCTATCGTTTGCTCGGAGGTCGTATCGTGTTTTCATCCGGTCGCTGTTAATCTTGATTCGTGTCCTCGCAAACTGGTGTACTTCCGCCAGAGTATTGCGAAGCTGTTCGGTGTGTTCTTGATCAGTTAACTCAACAAATTCCTCAGGACGGCCATATAAAAGGTCACAAGGTAACCGAAGCTCTCGACCAAAGAGCATCTTTGCAGGGGTCACTCCGGTTGTTTCATGGACAGCTGATCTATAGGACAACAAAAACAAAGGAACCCTACTGTCCCAATTATTTTGATTTTCTGAGACGAACATAGACAGATATTGCTCCAGGGTTCTATTCAGTCTTTCAACCATCCCATCCGATTGGGGGTGAAGAGGAGTGGTCCTTGTTTTTTTTATTCCTAGAAGAGTGGCCATTTCCCGGAATACAGAAGACTCAAAATTACGTCCTTGATCTGAGTGTAGCTCCAGGGGCACCCCGAATCTGCTAAACACATTCTCAATCAAGGCTTCTGCTACTGTAATTGCCTCTTGATTTTTAATGGGTATTACCTCTGGCCACTTTGTGAAATAGTCCATCACAACTAGTAGATATCGATTTCCTTTCTCTGTCGCTGGAAGCGGGCCCATCACATCCACAGCTATTCTCTCGAAAGGAGCACCTACATTGTATTGGTGCATTCGGCTCCTTCCTCTAGTCCTAGGTCCTTTCCTCGAAGAGCAGATGTCACATTTCCGGCACCAGCTCTCAACGTCGTCCCTGCAGTGCAACCAGTAGAATCGGTCTCTTACTTTCTCGAGTGTCTTGTTTATGCCATAATGCCCCCCAGCTGGTGAGTTGTGAAGGTCTTCCAGCACGGTTTTGACTCGATTCTTTGGCAATACCAACTGATGTTTCTTGCGCAGACCATCTGCACTTTCCCATGTTCGATAAAGGACGCCGTTTTTCATTACGAGGGAGTCCCACTGAGCCCAATAACTCTTCACTATTGGACTCAGGCCTGACACGTCCTGCCAGTCTGGCTTCAATCCACCTTCTTTCCATTCTATTAATGGACATATGGAGTCATCTTTCATCTGATCTTCTCTCAGACATTCATCGCCCCAGAATTTTCGTCCAGTGTCTGCGACATCCTCTTGCAATCCAGTACGTCTAATCATTGGTTGTCCTTCTTCTAATTCGTTTTCTTCTCGTCGCTGGCAATGCTGGCAGCCATGTTCCTCACACGGTCTTCTGGATAACGCGTCGGCGTTTCCATGACTATGTCCAGCCCGATGTTGTACTATGAAGTCGTACTCCTGGAGTTTTTGTATCCAACGTGCCATCTGTCCTTCAGGTTTCTTAAAACTCAACAACCAGCGGAGAGCAGCATGGTCGGTCCTTATGAGGAATTGCCTGCCATACAAATAGTGATGAAAATGATCAACAGCTTTGACTATTGCCAGCAACTCACGTCTTGTTACACAGTAGTTTCTTTCAGGCTTCAGGAGCACTTTACTGAAGTATTCTATTACCCTCTCAGAGCCATTTTGTACCTGAGAAAGGACCGCTCCGATTCCAACGTCACTGGCATCAGTGTCCAATATAAACTTACCATCTTCTTCAGGGAATGCTAAAATCGGTGGTGAGGACAAGGCATTTTTTAGAGTGTCGAAGGCTACGTCACATTCTGGGGTCCAATTAAAACTCCTTGTGGTCTCCGTAAGCTGGTGGAGAGGCTTAGCAATGTTGGCAAATCCTGGTACAAATCGACGGTAGTAGGTACATAGTCCCAGGAAGCTTCGTACTTTGGTCCGATCCTTTGGCCTAGGCCAGTTTCGGATACATTCCGTCTTCTCTAAATCTGTTTCCACCCCTTTTGTAGTAATTACGTGTCCAAGGAATTTAACCTTACGTCTGAACAGATTGCACTTCTTTGGAACTAGCTTGAGATTGGCACCTGCTATCTTCTGAAGCACGGTTCTCAAGCGCTCTAAATGTTCTTCAAACGTACTTCCAGTTACCACGATGTCATCCAGATAGACTTGGCATTTGTCTAGAGGCAGGATACGTTCCATGAGGCGTTCAAACGTAGCTGGTGCATTACAAAGACCAAATGGCATCACCTTAAACTGCCAAGTACCCTTTCCGTAGATTGAGAAGGCTGTTTTCTCCCGGTCAGCTGGATCGACCTCACATTGCCAGAAGCCACTCTTCATATCCAATGTTGTGAACCATTGGGCCCCTGCCATTGCGTTCAAGGTATCATCTATCCGAGGTAAGGGGTAGGAGTCCTTTTTTGTGACATCGTTAAGGCGGCGGTAATCTACACAGAACCGCGTGGAGCCGTCCTTCTTTTTGACAAGAACTACAGGTGATGACCATGGTCCTGTAGCTGGCTCTATCGCATCATGCTCCATCATCTCCTTTAGCATTCCCTCAACCTCTACACTCGTAGACATGGGTAGGCGTCTTGGAGGTTGTTTGATAGGTGACGCATCTCCCGTATCAATCTTGTGGCAGATCACGTTAGTTCTGCCTAAATCACTAGGTTCACAGGAAAACGCAGACTTATTCTCCATTAAAAGCTTGACTACTCGTTTTCCTTGGGAAGCGTCTAGATGCTCTGAAGCGCGCTCAGCCAGCTCTTGTAGGGGCTTTGGTAGATCACTTATAGTAGGAGTTATTTTATCGATCGAACTTCCCCTCAACGCTATCTGAGATACTTGGTAACATCTCCCAATTATAGTTCCCTTCTTGATTACCCATGGCTTGTCAGATAGGTTTATCATCCTGACTGGAATGCTCTTATTGTTGTTTGAAAAAAGTGTTCTTGCAGTTATCACACTTAATGGCAGCTTGTTAATACCGTTCGCTGGCTCCACTAGCCCAAAGTGCCGACCATAATCTTCCCTACACTTTGCTGGAATAAGGACTTCGCTGTTTGCAGGAAGGATGGTCGTTCGCTTACAGATCACTGGGAAATCGTCCGGAGAGGTCACGCACCGCCTAGATACAATTTCAACCTCTACTTCAGGTGTTCTTATAACTCCCGAACCCAAATCGATACAGCAGCCAAATTTTCGCAGGAAGTCCAAACCAAGAATACACTCGTCCTCAATGTTGGCAACGTACACAGGATGTTCCACTTGCAAGCTTCCTAACTTAAATTTCATTTGTGCCTTTGCCAAAACTGGTGCAGAATCACCAGTTACCGTCCTTATTACACATCCTTGAAGAGTGTTACCTGTTCGATGTTTCCGGTGAACTAACTCAGTGAAATCGGGTCGGACCAATGTGACGTTGGCACCCGTGTCCACAACCATTCGGCATGCTTTTCCATCTAAAATTCCTTCCACTAATAGAGCGTCGTCTTCACTTCCAAGTGATCGCACATTGAAGATAACCGTGGGAGCATTTTGCGTGGAGTCAGCTGGTCTTCGCTCCTTAAGACTAGCTATCAGTAGTTTTCCGGTTGATTCTTGTTCCAGTAGTCACTTTGCTCACTGATCCTCTTTTCTCTGCACTGGGAGCGGAGATGTCCAACTTTATTACAGTTCCAACATTCAAGTTGGGTCGTCTTATTAGATTTAGGGCTACGTGGAGCGTTCTGAACCTTAGAAATCAATTGAACTTCTTTTACTATGCTTTTGAGTTCATCCAGGAAGTGTTGCTGATCCAGACTTACACCGGCACTCACATCTCCTTCTTCCAAACGTGCGTTCCGTACCACACGCCGCGTGGCCCTTGCAGCAACTTTGGCTGACTCCACTTCCAACGCTCTGGCCAAGGCCTCTCGCATAGTTCGAAGACCTGCAACTCTGACCGTCTGTTGAACTTCACTATCTGAAATGGCGTCCAGGAACGCACCAACAGCAATTACGTCACGTGTATCAGCAGGACAACCTTCAAGGGCAAGCTGTGACAATCTTTCAACATCAGCTGCCAGTTCCGCCAGGGGCTCGTTGGGTCTTTGAACTCTGTTTTTCAACTGGGCATGGTAAAGATGCCGAAGGTGTTTGTCACCAAATCGTAGCTCTAGTGCTGACGTCAAGGCATCGTAGTCCAATCGGGTGGGCTCCGGGAGGTTTTGTAACACCGCCAAAGCAGGCCCCCGAAGCATTGCTGCCAAATACTGGGCTTTTTGTGTCATCTTCCAGCCGTTGATTTTGGCCACAATTTCAAATTGTGTTTGATACTCACGCCAGGTACCTTGTCCATCATATGGAGATGGTTTAACTACGGCACGAGATCCTTCTAAGGCACTAAGCTCAGAATTGCGAGGAAGTTGAATGACATTACCCTCACTTGTAGTTGACAAGCTGCTTAAACGTTGATTCATTTCTTCTCGTAGTCGTCCAAATCTAGTTTCCATTTCGTTCTTGACTGTGTCCATCTCTCTCTGCAATGACGTAAATCTACCCTCAATAGTTGAAATCTCTGTTTTTAATTCTTCTTTCATTGCGTTCAATGATATCGAATGTTCCGCCATCTTGCTTTCCAGTGATGTTGTCTGGTCCGCCATCTTGCTTTCCAGTGATGTTGTCTGGTCCGCCATCTTGCTTTCCAGTGATGTCATCTGGTCCGCCATCTTGCTTTCCAGTGATGTTGTCTGGTCCGCCATCTTGCTTTCCAGTGATGTCGTCTGGTCCGCCATCTTGCTTTCCAGTGATGTTGTCTGGTCCGCCATCTTGCTTTCCAGTGATGTCGTCTGGTCCGCCATCTTGCTTTCCAGTGATGTTGTCTGGTCCGCCATCTTGCTTTCCAGTGATGTCGTCTGGTCCGCCATCTTGCTTTCCAGTGATGTTGTCTGGTCCGCCATCTTGCTTTCCAGTGATGTCGTCTGGTCCGCCATCTTGCTTTCCAGTGATGTTGTCTGGTCCGCCATCTTGCTTTCCAGTGATGTCGTCTGGTCCGCCATCTTGCTTTCCAGTGATGTTGTCTGGTCCGCCATCTTGCTTTCCAGTGATGTCGTCTGGTCCGCCATCTTGCTTTCCAGTGATGTTGTCTGGTCCGCCATCTTGCTTTCCAGTGATGTCGTCTGGTCCGCCATCTTGCTTTCCAGTGATGTTGTCTGGTCCGCCATCTTGCTTTCCAGTGATGTCGTCTGGTCCGCCATCTTGCTTTCCAGTGATGTTGTCTGGTCCGCCATCTTGCTTTCCAGTGATGTCGTCTGGTCCGCCATCTTGCTTTCCAGTGATGTTGTCTGGTCCGCCATCTTGCTTTCCAGTGATGTCGTCTGCTCCACCATCTTGTTGTTCAATGACGTAATTTGCGACGCTATTTGGTCCAGCCTGTTATTGTTCTGTTCTGCCATGGCTTGAATAAGAGCTGTTAGACCCTGGATATCCGCGGCCATTTTCCTCGTTGTCATCAAACAGACACACCACCAATATCCCACTTCTGACACCAATGTAACGTGGGGGGGCACACGTGACCTGGGAGGGTCACAGGCCGTTCACACGTGGACGTGTGAACCACGAGTTCTTTTAAGGATATTGGGGTATGCTGCCGACCAAACACGAATTAAAATGCCCACGGAATATTCAGAGTTTTAATTATTAAAATTATCACTTACACACACCGATTAACTGTACGTATAAACTAATTACAACTAAACAAGTCATAAAATAAAATAAAAAGAGTCCTAATCAAGTCTGTAAATTAATTAACTAATAGAACACATAAAAATATAAGTAAATTAAATAAACAAATTAACAACTATAAAACACCTAATAACTATTCAAATATTTAAAAACAGTCACAAAAATGTTCATTAACACAGTGTCCACAATAACAAATGTCACTTGTCTCACACACGATACACGGCGGTGACCCGCTATACACGAACGCCGGACTCGCTGACCCACTCGCGGACGCGCCGACCTGCTCGCTGGTCACACTTGACACATTCGCACTGGGAACTCCCGGACTCATTAGTCGCGAACCAAGAACTGACCTGAGGCTACCGCTGAGCTTGTATTTATAGGGGTGGTGAGAGCTGAGGGTCTGGAATCCTCCACTTCTAGAATAAAAAGGATCCAGACCCCTCTAGACTTGTCTCCGTCCTCCCCCCCCATACCCCTTCGGCCCCTCTGATCCTCCAGTCAAGCGAGAAGGTCGCCGCCCACCCGCCAGACAAGGAGGGAGACAGAGAGAACAAGGAGCGCAGATACAAGGGACAACAACGGGAACGCGCCGGTCCCGCTGCCAGACTCTAATCTTGTTACAATATTATATGTGTCATTCTGTAGGTATCGATAATATCCATCTGAAGTGACATTTGCAGATAATACGACTTGATGTATGCATTTCTTAAGATTGTTTTAGTAACTTAGTAATTAACTTTTACTGTTCTTCCTACAAAAATCATACTATACATACCAAATGCATATATAGTATTTATTATGGCACGTGGGAGGAGAAAGGCAGCCTAGGGGAAAGAGACGGTGCAGCGTAAATACCAATCATATCGCTCTAAATGTGTGGTTGGTTCTCTGTGATGGGTCAAGAAATGTTAATACGCGTGCCGACAAGTTGGGCATCTTTCAATTCATTATGGCCAACAATACTTAATACTGACGTACTAAGAGTCCACTAAACCCAACATACCCTACTGACCTCTCGTTCATTCTCTTTTTTTTTTTTGCACAATTTAATTACACTAATTGGTTAAGGGAGGTATAATTTAGAGGCAATGTACTCACATTTTCGTGGAAAGAGAGTGAATTTTTCTAGGAAAAAATCTTCTTACAACCTTCACCATCTCGTAGCCACAAAACTGGGCTTAAAAAACTCCATAGTGTGAGCCCACAAGTGAGCTATACCGACTACTGCTACTATTAGCGATTATTGTGCCAATATTTGCGGATAGAGGGCTTCATGTGGTCAGCAAAGCTAGCCCCCCGTACGTTAATATCAGTTTTATAGAACGGAACTGTTAATATTTTGTTCAAGTAGCTCCTCATTTGTCTTCACGAGACTGAGTTTGACCCTGTTCTAGACCCACTGCTTCACAGATACATTTTGAAAGTGCAGGGGGTCGAACTCAGGACCTGGATCTGTAGCCAGGATCTCTGACCACTAGACCCCAGGGGCAGACAACTTTACTAAATGATTCATAAATTTGTAAAAAAAAACGACACCTGGGCACGGGAAATGAACCCAGGCACTTCCTGAGCACGGAACTAACCTGGGATAGCTCAGTAGTAGAGCATTGGCGCGTAAAATTAAAGAGTCCTGCGGTTCTTTCCCGGAGATGTTGCGAGTTTATCTCACTACGGTGAATCTTGCCATGCTAAACTCGAACTCGTAATTTCATATTCGTAAATTTACTTTTATTGAGTTTAAAATATCGCAATTCCTTTTGAATATTCTAATTTCATATTAAGAGAAAAATTCCGAACTTTCTTTAGAAAAAAGTGTGATTTCAGATTTACTTTATATTTATGTGAACGTTCGTTTTATCTCGGTTTTATTTATTGTGGGCTAAGTTTAGCTCAATAAAGTTTAAATAAAGATGAACAATAAGAAGACAAGTAAAGATCAAAACCATATTATACTTGAATTCATGGAAGGTATGCATCATACTTTATGTTTCTTTGATTCGCTAAATGATTAAATATAAAGCTATTACTAGTATAACTTATTACATCATGTATGATCAAAAGCATCTTCGCGTTCACGAAATTTACGTGGCATTCTATTAAATTCATTTTCGAATTCTTCAAGTTTTCTTATTATCAAATAGTTTATCCATGGTTTCACCATTTTACATTTTGTTCAACAACAAATACTTTCGAACTATTTGTTGAGAGATTGAAGATTCCGAGAGGTAGAACCGCAGTGAGATATATCCGAATGACAAAATCTCAATCCGTAACGAAGTTTTTTTTTTCAAGAATAGCTAAATAGAAATGTTTCGAGATCGTGTCACGTGGACGCCCGATCTCGCAACGGAATATACTCGAAACATCTCGGGGATACGCTCGCTGGATTCAATGCCCGTGTTAAGGTGTCCTTTTTCAAAATTTAAGAATATGATTTCCATAATAAATATCATTTAAATCTCCCAAGCCTCACTAATTATGAAAAATTAATTGTGTAAACGTCTACTTTATCAATAGACTATATGAGTTAGACCTTTAGTCCGCATGTCCACGAATGCAAGCATCAATTAAATTAAAGCACCTCCTAACAAACTAAGAAAATAAATATATCACAACTGCTTCGGTGGCAGCATAATCTAAGGCGTCACTTTCGCAATAAACTAAACCACCGATGGCGGAGAAATCGTGGTTCGAATCTCAGTCAGGTGTACTGAGGGTGGTTTCCCATAATGGTTTTACCACTATCCCTCCACGAAAATGCGGGTACGCTTCCTTTAAATATAACCTTTATAATCCCTAATACCGGTAGCGTAATTGGTAAGTAGGCGTATAATTCGAACGAATAGAAAGATGCAGTTAAAAAATAAAATAAAAAATAAAATGGTACAGTGCACCTAATTTCTCTCTTCTTCACCTAAAAATGGAAATATTTGCTTAAAACTCGTGAAATATGTGAAATTAAATAATATACATTGTTACAGAAATATATATAAAAAGTAACAGGTGTCCACCAAAGACCATAACAATTTATTTCGAATCTTAAATAGTTGTGGAGATATGGTTAAAATAGGTAATTCACTCTGGGGTTAAGTACCCTCAATTCATTTTCAGGGGAAAGGAAATGCGCCATTTTATTTGAAACGTCAAACAATACTTGGATACGAATTTTAGTAAAAATCAGTTTAGACGATTTTGAGTAAGTTAACTTCTCCTCTTTTTTGCCCAGCAGAAACTACCCTTAATTTTCGGGTTGGATATTATATAATTCCAAAATAAACACCCTGGGGAACCTTATATAAGACCTTGGTACCAAGTTTTATCCCAAACTGTAAAATGGGTTCAGCTCTAGTCCCAGTAACAGACCAACAAACAGACGGCATTACAAATATAAAACTTTTTCTGGTTAATAAGGGGGGCAGGGGGAGTGGGGAGCATGGAAGTCAACATCCACCAAAATCTTGAGCTCTATCTTTTTGATGGTCACAATATTTACCCAAAAGGTGGGAGAAAGTAAAAAAAAAGCCAAACCATTTATTGATCCACGCTGTATAAAACGAGGAATGAACATCTAAAATAAAATAAAATCATAAAAAAACTCAACATGGGCCATATATAAATATATGAGCTACTTAATTTCGAAGACCTCGGTGGTCTTGGGGTAGAGTTCTCGCCTTAATAGTTAGGATCCGATGATCGTGGGTTCAAACCCAACAGACTGTGAAGGATTTACTTGGGCGAGAAAAATCCATATAACAACTTCCTTCGGAGGGGAGGTAAAGTTTTCGGTTTTATGTCAATTATGGCATGTAAAATAATCCTGGAATTTATGTGAAAATACCTTTTTTTGGAAAAAATTGCCGGCCCTTTTTTCTCTCGCACATAGCAATTATCATGAGCTGATATAATTAGTCTGTTCAGAAAGTATACGTTAAATACCTCAAATAAATAAATAGTAAATACTTAATTTTCAACACTGTTTCTTAATTAAAAAAACTATATCAAGAAATCAAAAACAGTGTCAATATCTCTCAGAAACCTTTCCTCTCATATGAAATTGATATAATTGTCTCCTAATCCGTGTAATAATTTCATTGAAGATTTTCTTCAATATAAGAGCGAATAGTCCGTATCAGTGGAGAAACAAACTAAATATCTAACTAGTTTAGTTTTGTTTAGTCTTGTTTGCCGGTTATTAAATAGTCGTCTTTCGATTCTAGGCCGGGTGTAGCAAAAGTGTTTTTCCCTAAATAGTTTTCTACTTTCCTTCCATGTAATCGTTGGTACTTTTCCAACAAATTTTACCTTCATCAACCCTTCCCCATTATTTAATTGAATGCAAAGAGTTCGGATGAATAGTGAGATACGGTACAAAAAAAAATCTGATTTACCTAAATTTAAGATTTATAACAACATTTGGCTAGTCCAACGTCTTAGCTCAGTCGGTAATGCTTCTGTCTACGGAGCTAAGAGTCCTGAGTTCAATTACCAGCATGGGTGAAAAATGTATTATTGGTGAAATGTGGGTTTACTCTTTCACAGTAATGAATTAAGGGCTGAGGGCTGGATGTTGTGTCTATTCTAGATTTAAGATGAGCGTAATTAGTACATAGGCGTATAATCTGAACAGGTATTAAGACGCGGTGCTAATAAAATAACAATAATAATAAAATTGGCAACAAATCTTTCAACTACCTGAATTTAACAAATGATCTCAAAAATAATAGAACAAAAACAAAATTTCGTAAACCACCTTATTATAAGAAAATAATTTAAAAAGTGAGACCCATCGACTAATGGAAAAAAAGATTACAACGGAAATGAAAAGACCAGAAAAGAAATTGCAAACAATAATGGATATAATAAAGAATTGATCACGTATATAATAGGTGCGTCTAGCTTGAACAGGTAGTAAGATGTGGTGGTAAAATAAAGTATATACTGCGACGGTTATTTCAACAGCACAACAAAGGATTTATATTTTTTAAATAATTATCATTCAACAACAATAGAATTCGAAGAGAAATTAAATGGATTACTTTTATTAAGACAGAGAAATAAACTTGTGAAATAACCAAAATCCCAGACAATATCATTTCATCCCAACCTATAAATCGAATCATTGAAAACCAACTTTCAAACAAAAATCATCTGTATTGAATCTGATTTGTGCAATATTAAATGCGAATGTGTCATAACTTGTAATCAATTTACCTTTGAATGAGGCAGTCTTAAGATGCGAGTGTAGACAACGCAAGTTGAAGGAATTTATGTTGAAGTTTTTATATCAAAATATCTTTTTGACCAAAATAAATCAAACGTTTCTCCAGTGGAAACATTTGAGTTTAATTTTCTCCACATGATGACCTCAACACTTCTTGAATATCTGTCAAGGGTGTCCTGGAATCTAATGCCAAATTTTTCTCTTCATTTAAAAAAAATTTCACATCTATTATTGCTATGTTCATGTCAGATACTGGAGACATTTTTTTTATTTTGCTCAAAAAAAGTGCTATAAAAACTGCCTTTAATTCTCCTTCCCTGCACTTCCACCTAAACTTGTACCTTTAAAGCTACAACATAGTTGAATGAGGTGTAGTAAGCTTGTTACCCTTTAAGGTGAACTGTGGGAAAGAGGGTGTAAAGACAACCAGGCCATCACTTCAGACACGTTCCAAATATATTCACAGATATTCGTGGGAAAACAACAGTAAAAGTATCGGTGAACAGTAAAAATGTAGTTTTCAGTAAAAGTGACGTTAGCTGTCATTTAACAGTAAATTACCAGTAAAAGTATCGTTTATCAGTATAAGTGTCGTTTAACACTAAAAGTGTCTTTAGGATTAAAAGTCGTTTATCATAAAGAGTGTCATTTCACAGTAAAAGTGATGTTTAGCAGTAAAAGTGTCATTTAGCAGTAAAAGTGTCATTTAGTTGTAAAAGTATCGTTTAACAGTAAAATGTTGTCGAACAGTAAAATTTTTGCAGTTGGGTGAATAGAAAACTCCACCTGGCAGTGGCTCAGGCGACATGAAGGCTATTTTATCGCAATTACAGTCAATTGTAGGACTTTTACTTATGTAGGCCTATTTCGGAACCATTAATCTTCCAAAGTAGAGGTTGAACTATGATACATTAAATAGAGAAGATACAGTAGATAAGGAATGTGTTTAGGAAGCAATATAAAGTCAATATAAAGACAAAAAAACGCATGGAATGACATTTACAAGAATCTTTCCCGAAATTTTGAGACGTTGGAATTAAATTAAACTAAATAGTACGACACGATCGCACATAATTTCTCATAGAGCGTGGTTAGAAAAGAACAATAATTTAAAAATTAGTTATCAGTAAAATTGATAATAGTACGAAACACTCTTAAGATTTAAAAATAAAATTAAAAATAAAAATCAGTAAGCTAACATCAATTGACTTTTTTAAAGAATGAAATACATTCTACTTATCATGTAAAAAAACTCCTCAGATACCTATTTTGAACCAAATCACTATAAATAAATATATATATATATATATATACTATTTTTAATTATATATGTATATATATATATATATATACATATATATATACACACACAAATTCATATTTCGGTTGTTACTTGTTAGAAAACTACCAGTAATTTTGTATCTCGAATTAAAATCAACTCTATGTGTGGCCACATAACATTTAAATATAAATTAAAAAAGGAATACATCAAACCGTTTGATTGTAATCACATGGCCACGCAGAATTTTAAGAGTCACTATTTTGATTTCGGGAGCACACGGAACATCAAGATACATCACTATTTTGGTGTAAAATTTTCACGATAGTAATAATTTCTTTGTTTGTAAAATCCTTTAATTACTTATCCACTTGGAGCATAGGAACGCAACAAATCTTTGCCACCCACACGTACGAGTTCGTCCCATGACTTAATGAGTTTTCTTCCTTCTTATTCTTAGCCTTCCCCAATGTCGGCGTCCTTGCGGTACCCAGTCCAAAACCTCTCTTGAGTAAAAATAAAAATGGTTGTTTTATTTTATTTTTCATTGTAGGAATGCCAATTTTATCTACATTTCCTGACGGGACAACACAAAGTAGCATTTCGACTTTAGAATGAAGTGTCATTCGATTGGACTGACCTTTAACAATTTCAGTTGTGAACCAATAAAATACATGACCTTGTTTGATGGAGGAAGGTTAGATCTATGCTTATAACCTTTTACTTTAATCTCAAAATTACAAATTATTTAGTAAAGTTTCGTTGGCCCACCTCGGTGTTAGAATAGACTGCCAATGACGGAGATATTGAGGTTCGAATCTTGGTAAAGTGAGCTAAGGGTGATTTTTCCCAAAACTTGTTTCTCTCTCCATCCACGCCAATGTGGGTACACTTCCTCTAAATTTAACTTTCCTAATCACTAAAACCATTAGCGTAATTAGTACATAAGTGTATAGTCCGAAGGGGTAATAAGACAGTACTAATAAAAAATATTTATAAATAATAAAGCGTCGTTATTTTTTTTAAAAGTTTAGACCTAAAACATGCTTTTAACCGGTAACAATTTTTTGGTAACTTTCGTCTACATTTTCGTAAGAACAGTATTAAAAAATATCAAACCACTTCTTAAATAATGTGGTATTTGTAAACGTCTGCAACGCTCACCCCTGTGAACACCCTTAATGGTTTGCGATACGCAACCCGTAATTCACAACGCCACATCAGCCTAGCACTTCCAATCTAGTCGACGCCTCTGTCACTCAGATCCGGAGATAGGGAAACGGCCGGTAAATGCGGTCACCTTTGGTCTTGTGTTTGACGCGAGACGAGATTGCAGGTGAGTGTGTGTGAAGATGAGGGGGAAGCTGGGGTATTGCCCCCCTCCTAGTGGAGTGCGCACTGACCACGCTTGCGCGACCCTCACGCTGGATGCTGACGGCTCCAGACGTTACAGCTCAGTGTGTCATCTGCGGACCGTCGGGACGCTCACACTTGGCGTCGTTCCTGCCTCCACACTGTGGCGTCACCGGTGAACGTGTTCGCGGAAGTTTTTTTTTCTCTCAACTAACTTGCTCAACTACGACGTGCGAAAATAAAACGAATTAAATTAAGGTGAAACTTTAGTGACAGTATTTAGATATTAACATAGATTCAATAATTTTTTTACAAAGTATGTTTTATTAGCCATACTATCAGTATAATTAAAAATAAATCAGAAATAGTTTTTTTTAAATTTTAGTCTAAGTATATTTATGCATATTTGAAGAAGCCTAACACGACACACATACAATTTTAATTTTTTTAAATTCTGATAATACGATAAAAACATTGGAACAATCGAAATATATCAAAAAGCAATTACGAAAATCATAATAACTAGTCTTTGTTTAAAATCATGATTATTAAAAAATATGACAACTACGAAGATATTTTCAATTATTTGATTATATATACGACTAAATTATTTAATACAATTTCATAAATAACTAAATCTATAAGCTAAGCTGCTTTCATGAATTCTTAAGTTATTGAGTTATTCTTCCCTCAAAACTTTATTTAATAACTTCTTGTTTGTGACAGTTTAACGTGACGGTTTTGCTTAATACACAGTACTAACATATAATAATAATAATAATAATAGATTAGAATCTTTGTTTTATTTTAGTTCTAGATATTTATTGTCATAAAATATGTAACAAACTCAATTAACTTGATTATTTCATACCATCATCCACAAAACGACCCAAAGTTTGGATGATTTATTTCTAATATAAGTTATTTTTGACAGCATTTTATCAAATTGCAGTTTTTCAATTAATTTTTCTACTAATTTCCAATTTACTAATCCAGATATCACAGTATAATATTTGAGAGTGGAATTTTCTTTTATTCTCATTTCATTTAATTTCTAAAACATTTATAGTTTTTTTTATATTTATTGGAAAACTATTATTTTAAAATAATCTATAGTTTAGCTTGACCCAGAAAATAATCCATGTCGATGCGATGCAGACCCCACGAGTGCTGCAGCGCTACCAAACTAAATCCGGGTAAAAAACAAACCGTGTGTCAGTTGGTGTGCGGCTTTGGAAGGGTGTGTTGGTAGCCCTGGGACGCCGCGTGAGACCACGTGTGACGTGACACCTGACGCCCACATAGAATCCTGTCTCCCACCCCCCATCTCTGTCACTAAATTTCCTCCTGATGCAGGATGTGGCCAATAAGGGGGTTCATCATTGAAGGTAAGAAAAATGTGGTTATTTTTACAACTGGGACAATGAGTGATTATAAATATCTTACATTTATTACGCACTAGTTTTTTAACACCACGTCTTACTACCCGTTCGAACAATACGCTTATATAATAATTATGGTGTTGGTATGGTATGAGAGATTATGAAGGTTATTTACAGAAAGTGCATCCCCATTTTCGTGGAGGGAGTAGAAAGCCATTTTGTAAAAAAGCACCTTAAATACACCCGAATTAGATTTAAACCTCGATCTTCCCATCATTTGCAGTCTAGTCTACTGCGAGAGTAGCGCGTTAGACCTTTTATACACTAGCGGTTAAACGCTATCAGGTGAAACGCTAGCAATCGCTCCTTTAATTGAAACCCTTGTAATCAAGTTAGAAAATAAGTTTTCGTCTAGACCAGCGTTTTGACCGCTACCTCTGGGGACGTTAAAACCGCCTAGCGGTAGAAACGCGAATCAAACTACACCAGGCGATCACAAGAAGTTGTGCCTCAATGTCACAACAAGTCTTTCAACGGGAATAATAAATACTCTTCCTCAAGATGGTATCACGTTTTGCAATATTTTCATTCACTAAACCAAGTAGTTCATCAAATGAAACCACAGACATTCTATAGTACAAAAATATTCTCTCTGGGTACATTCTGTGATTCATAAACATAATATGAAACTGTCCCGTTGAGAGACGGTTCGATAATGTGGGGTGAGTCCACCAACGTCTCGAGTTTCCTCCAACAAAACAAGTCCCGCAATACAATGTACAATGTCCATTTTTAAACCATTCTGCACAAATGGAAGCAACAACAGAGGCATTTAAACCACTAGTGTAGAATCAGTAGCGTTTTGATAGCGTTGTGATATCTGTTTAACAGTCGCGTTTTGACGGCCAGGTGTAGATTCAAGATTTTGTTGGCATACGATAGCGGCAAAACCACCTCGTTTTAACCGCTAGTGTAGAATCGGCCTAAGGCGTTAAAATAGTAAAGAAGGAATTATTCATAAACGCCAAACACCAAGTGTGTTTCAAACTTATTTGGGTGTATTTGTCTGGCATTAAGAGAACAAATAGGGAGGAGGAAAATACAAATATCAATACAACTCCTGCTCCATCACTCGATTCAGAAATATACATTCTATTCTCCTACCTTTCGTTAACGTAACCTTTTGTTTCCCGGGCACTTAGATTTAAATTATTTACCAAAATATGTGGGTTTTTGAACTTTTCAAAGTAGAAAATAGTTCAACTTTTAAACTATTTTTACAAGTCTACACATGTATTAGGTCATAGGTCATAGAAAATAATTTTGTGTTCATTCCAGTAAACTTAAAACTCGTGTATTGTTAAAGATTTTATCAATATTTAATCTAATCTAATTGACAATATCTCAACCCTTTTACGACGTTGCTTACTCGTTGAATTCAAAACAATTTTGTGAGGTGGGTTGCATCTTAACTTGACGAACCTAAGCACTCTAAGCACTATAAAGTGATATTGAATTTATGTACTAATGATGCCCCGCGATTGGTAGCCAATTATTACGATATTGGATTTATTTGATATAATTGCCCCGCGATTGGGCGTCAATTATAGTGATAGGGAATTTTACTGAGATATCTAATATTTACCCGCGATACAGCACCAATTATGTCGATACGTTTTTTTTATTGAGTTATTGCCCTGTGGTTGAGCACTATTTATGATGATACATGGGTTTTATGATAATGATGCATACTGATTTACTAAGCAGTTATCACACGGTTATGTGATCTGATTATATATGTTAATTATAATTATGAAATGAGCAAGACTTTTAATGTTGCACACGATTTATTTATATGAATACACATTCGGTACTGAAGAAATGATATAAAATGACACAGTTTTTGGTTAAATTACGGATTGTTTTTGTGTGATATTACACGTTCCACGTTCTGAGTACTGCGTGCTATGTAGATTTATGTTACTTCTTCACTTGTTTTAAAGAGCCACGTGATGAATCGAATTGTTTTTCTGGATTCATACGCACAAGCTGCTTATATATTACCTACCCCTTGCCTCTTGGACCCCTTGTCAACAGCGTTAAAACTAACTAATAAAAAAGTTCCTGGCAACCTGATGCTGTGAAGGCTATCTTCCTATTGGGTAGAGGGAGCCAGAATGTCACATGACTTGTCTAATACAACGGAGTTGATCTTTACTAAAAAAATTTAAACGTAGTGTATTGAACTTATTTCTAAAAGCGCGTGATTCTCCATGGATGAAGTATTAAAAGGATATTTTATATATACAGTTCATTAAAGGAATATACACTTCATCAACGACTTTTTAAATATATGAGAGGGGTTCAAAACCGAATCATTACAACTATCACACCTAGATACTTGTGTACGAAATCTAAAGAGATGGAAAAAACTAGAAGTTCACTCTACGAGACCTATTTTCTTATGACACTTACTTACTCTCTTCCTCTGACGAACACAAACACTCACTGTACTATTTTCGCCTGGATAGCCTTGACTTGAATTTTTAAAGTATATTTTCTTGTGTCCTATTCTAGATAAACATACCACTTCCACCTTTATTTTTAATACAAATCCTGGCAGAAAGAGTTCTACTGATAATTTTATGTAATACACCAAGTAGCCTGAGCATTAGCCAATTTAAAAAGCATCTGTTTATGAAAAGACTACTTTAAGATACAAACAATATTATTTTGTCAATGTAAGACTAGTTTTAAAATTATTTATGATTTTGGTTTCAAATCTAAACATTTGAAACTCACCGAATAAAACGTGAATACACTAACTTGGAAAAAAAAACTGTGAATAATACAATAGTAATAATAACCTGCTTCAGTGGCCACATGGTATAAGGCACTACAACTTTTCACAGTAGACTAGATCAAGGCTCTAATCACGGCTGGGTGTTCTGAGCGTGGTTTCCCCAAAATTATTTTCCACTCTCTTTCCACGCAAATGTGGTTATCTTATATATAAAATTCTCGTGTCACAATGTTCGTTCCCGTACTCCTCCGAAACGGCTTGACCGATTCTCATGAAATTTTGTGAGCATATTGAGTAGGTCTGAGAATCGGCCAACATCTATTTTTCATACCCCTTAGTGATAAGGGTTGTCCACCCTTAACATTTTTCTATAATTTTTAGACATTTTTTTAATATCTTTATTTTTTTTATTATGTCGCATTAAAAAATACATACAACCCTAAATTTTTACCCTTTTATCACCAACCCCTATTTTTTTTTATTAATTTTAAAACAACGTTTGCCGGGTCAGCTAGTATTTCCTAAAATTATAAGTTTTCTAATACCAACAACTACTATCGTAATAATTACGTAAGCGTATAACCCGAACGTATAGTAAGACGCAATACTAAAAAATAAAAATATATGTATCAATAAATATAGTTTGAGAATCCACAGTATATAGAACCGTTTCTGTGGCCTAACGTTACTCTCTTGTTGGACTAGACTGCTAAAGATGGGGAGATCGGGACTCGATTCCAGTCGGGTTCACTGTGGGTAGTTTTTCTAAACGGTTTTCCACTATCCTTACACGAAAATGAGGGTATACTTCCTCTCAATTAAACCTTTATAATCCCTAAGCAATTAGTGTATATATATACACACATCTATAACCGCGTTTTACTACCAGTTATACGCAAACATGAATAAATCCCGTTTAAAAATGCAGGTCGAAGATAAGCTGTAGCTTTCTTCTCTAGCCCAAGTATAAATATGCTTAATGAAATTAATAATGACAAAGGGAACACTGGAATCAAACCCTAGATATTTTAGCTTTGCTTTTAAAGTGAATAGCGGCCCTGTTTGACGATCCAGGTGAACTTAGCGGTAACACATTTGTGTGGAAAACCAAAAGTCCCGGGCTTGATTCCTGTGTCCGGGGTGTAATTTTTCCACTTGTTTAGTACACCATGCCTTACTACCCACTCCATATATTCAAATTCTACTACACTAGTGGTGTATGGATAAGGAAGTTAGAATTTAGAGAAAATATTCCCACATTATCTTGTTGAAGGATGGTGGTAAACCATTTTGGAGAATTGGGGAAGACCACCCTTTGTACACGAAGCCTGGATCCGAACCATGACCTCCACGTCACCAATTTACCAGATTAGATAAGCTTGATATTTAGTCTATGCGAGTTTCCTTTAATTTAATTTAATTATATCCCGCCCCAGTGGCGTAGTTAATAACGCGCTAGATTCGTGTTGATCTAGACTGCCGAGGACGGGGATATTGAGGTTAAAATCTCACTCAGGTGAATTGGGGTGGGGGGGGAGGGCTTTCCCTAAATGTTTTTCTACTCTACTTCCACGTAAAGGCAGGTCCACTTCCTCTATATTCAACCTTTCCCAATTCCTAACCTATAAGCGTAATTAATACTTAAGCGTGTAACCCAAACGGTTAGTAAGGTACGATGCTAAGTATTATTATTATTATTATTATTATTATTAACAATAATAATAATACTTAGCACCATGTCTTACTACCCTTATACGATTTACTATTATTAATTTAATTCTAGTTTTAATATTCTGCCTAAAAATAAAATCCATTCAATAAAATACCTATTATTATTATTAGCACCGCGTCTTACTACCCATTCGGGTTATACGCACTTACGCTAATGTGCAATGGTAGGGTGAATGTGATATTAAATGAAGGACCTACAGTTTAACGTGGAATCCGAACCACGGTGGAGACATGGCATTCCTCACATTCACAAGATGTCTTGTCAGAGGTGAAGGAAGGGTTTGGTAATCAGAATTAAACAACTGATTTTGTTAGCAAGCAGTTTATCTCTTTTTTTCATTAGTGTTCATTTATTTATCATACGCACACCTTAAATATATGTAGGGTACAAGGGAAAAAGAAGGAAATTCACTTTACATACATTTTCCAGAACAACATTTAAAAAAAATATCTTAAAACCCATAAGGACACCAGAGAATATTTTAAAATCTTTTTTTAACTTTATTTTAACCATAATCCAAAGTGAATTAGATAACTCTCTAAGAGATGGCAGCACTAATTCAATTTGAGTTAAACTGAGAATTGCTCCCTTTTCCACCTTATGCTGGGCTAAACACTTTTTATCCCTTCTCATCCGGTATCTTTCATATGTTTAAAATACTTGTATGTGGTCGATTGTAGTCAACTGCAAACCATGACGAGGATAACTCTAAGAACCAGGGGTTTGAAAATCCACCACTTCCTTAAGATGGCGCTAATGGATCTTGTCTTTATAAAATCAATCTTGTTGAATGATGACTCCTCTTAAGAGCCCGCATAACACTTCGAATAACACCTATGTAACTAATACATCTCGAACCAGGGTTCTACATCTTGGTGTGGTTTCTCTGTGTTCTAACTTTGATAAAAAAAAATCTGCTTCAGTGGCCGCATAGTCTAAGGCAGAGGTGGCCAAACAGTTGATCACGATTTACCGGTCCGCTAGTTTGGTCGATCATCTGGTCGATTGATTAAGAAGATTGAGAGATAGAAAATGAATAAGAGTGTTTGCAGATTTTTCTCACATCAACAATACAAAATCGAAACATCGAAGCTGTCTGACAGACAATCATTCAGAATCCTGCCTCCGTTTATGACGGGAGTAATTACGAACTCTCATTCAACAAACTATCCTAAGATAATGAGGTGCTATGCAGCAACTTCAATGTCAATTGTTTAGTGAGAAAATACTTTTTTCAGGGAAATTATGTCTTATGTTGTTTGAAGAAAGACTCGATTTCAGTGTGTGAAAGAAAGTTATCATACGCAATCCAATTTTACTATTAAAACAACATAAAATGGGTTATTAATTTTTTGCCAATGAAACCTATGTTTCCATAGTAGATCACAAAGGAATTTCCTTTTCTGCAGTAGATCCTTATATCAAAAAGTTTGGCCACTCCTGTTCTAGGGCACCAGTTTCGTATTAGATTAAACTGTCGATTATAAATAGATTCTAGTCATGTGTACTGAGGATAGTTTCTACAAAATGGTTTCCCATTTTCTCTCTATATAAATGGGGGTACACTTCTAAATTTAACCTTACTCATCCTCAACTCACAAGAGTAACTAGTACATTTATCCGTATAGCCTGAACAGTATTCCGCCGGTTTGGGAACTTGAGATAGGCAACACGTAGGCCTAAGTTAGCGTCAACTTTAAATCCTTGATAGGAACCTTGGATTTTAAAGAAATGATCAGATATTGATTTCAGAAGAGTCAAGATGTTAAAACCTTTACTCTTCATGTAACAAAAATATAGTACAAGTTTGTGTTGACCCGCCTCAGTTTCCACGTGGTCTAACGTGCTACTTTCTTAGTAGAATAGACCTTCGATCATGGGGAGATGAAGGTTCGAATCTTGGCTGGATGTACTGAGGGTAGTTTTTCCAAAATGATTTTCCAAGCTTCCTCCACGCAAATGTGGGTGCATTCCCTATAAATCTAACCTTCCTATTCCCCTAAACAATTGGCATAATTAGTACGAGCTATCAGAGAATGGAGCGAGACTTCCAAATATTGTGGGTGTATATACTCCCTTTGTTTATCTGTTGAAGTTTTTCTCTACGCAGTACAAGTAGCGCAACTACCATTTCGTAGAGCAACATATTACTGTGGGTTATTTCCACTGTTTGTCCACCGTGGACTCAACGACTCAGAACTTCAACTTTGGCAAGTGAAGTGCGTGGCAGGACAATGTGATCACGTGGTTCCCAAATGGCTATAGTATGTAGTGCAATCTAAGCTTTACTTGAAAATATCTATCCTATGGCATATTAATTACACCTTTCTTGTATTACTTTGCTTACCTCTTTCTATTATATTTGTATTATATTAACATATTAAATATATTTAATTACCTTAAGATGTAATGAGTATTTCTCTAAGGCAAAGGTTGTCAATCTTTTTGGGTCCCGATCGATTTTTACATTTATCAAAGGTCCCGCGATCAACCTTCGTTTCTCCACTCTTCTTTTAATGTTTTTTTTCTATACATCTTGTATTTATCCCTTGAATTAAATATTTTCTCCAATACATAGGCCTATGTCCCTGCCTTTATAGAAAAAAATATAACATAAATAAAATGTACAATCCTTTTATCCTTAAAGGTAGAAGTCTTGCCTTGATGGATTGCACTATGATCTTATCTTATGAGCTGTATGTAGCTTACCATAGTCGAATAATTCAAGGTAAGTCTGCCTATTTCGTGACGATGTAATTTTCTTACGTGATCGACTGAAAATGGTTGAGAGATCGACCTATTGTTGACCTCTACTTTAAGGGGTAATTGACCCCCTAGCTGCTTGACGCGGTGCTAAAAAATAGTATTTAATAAACATGAACCGAGACCAGTGAAACAGTTTTATATTGATTTAAAAATACAACAAATTTGAATAATAATTATTTTAAAATGAGAAAATTATTAAGTTGTTTTTCCAATTCAATGTTGTCAATTTAAGAGTATATAAAACCAAACTTCCTTAATACTTTCTCTAGTTCCAACGTAATTTTGTATCTAATTTCCCGATCAATCGGGCGTAATATTGGATTTTAAAACTTGGAGTGGAAGAGCTAAACACTCCCTTGAAATTGGTTTGGTGTAACAATACACTTTCTCTTCAAAAATTACATTACTACACTCATTATCAAAGGCTTCCCTTTTACTCTAATTTATCAAAGGGAACATTACACGTAGGCAACACCCCCCCTCCCCTCCTCCCCCTCGATACTCTCCAATGGGAATACAACCACAGCCTACTAAGTCATACATACTACCTCTTAACCTAAATTAACTCACTTAGTGACTTTAAATTATGTGTATAACTTCGATTTTACACACACAAAGACACACATAACAAACGTAAGCATTTCAACAAACCTAATTATTAATTTAAAATATATTTTGGTTTGTTTATTGAGAAAGAGATTAAATTAGTTCTAGATGTTTCTTTGTAGTCAGTCACACCCACTTGTCGGATGCGTGGCTTGTTTTCAGCTTCAAAAGAGACCGTCTTAAACGAAATTTCGGCAGTATTGTTATTATAGTAGAACCTGGATAGTTCGACATTGGTTAATTCAAAAAATTGGATAGTCCAAACCCAGCTTGATTCCTCATGAAACTTTTATTTAAATCAATGGTAAAAAAATTGTGAGAATTTCAAATAAAGTTTCCTAGAATAGAAAATGTGTTATCTTGGCCTCCATAGTTTCTGTGTGACAATTTAAGCCCCCGACGCCCAGCATGGGAAAAGTAAACTTTCACGTCGCGCGAACTCAATGATTTAATTCTGCCATTTTTGTATATTAATTGATCCAAGTTTTTTTTAAATATATGGTATTTACTTTTTTCTTGTTTTTTTCTGTATGTACAATATATATTGTGTATTTATGTTTTATTTATCATATATAGAATGTGTGTGTCTATGAAGCATATTTTGAGATTATTGATATATTGTGTACCAGCTGTGTAATTACTAATAAAATGGTTAGATTGAATTTGAGATATTATGAATTTTTTTAGACATCTCTTGGACCTCGAATTAAAAAAGTTATACTCAATAATAATAATAATAATCGAACGGTTTTATAGATAATGTGTATTGAGGTAGATTGGATACAGCTAGCACAATACATGGATGAATGGCGAACTTTTGTGAGTGCTCCGATGAACTTTTTATATCCTAATGCTTGAGTAAGTAATGGTTTTATAAGCATGTGTTCCTGTGTGACATTACCTCTTTGTTGAATCCTGTTAGCGAAAAATTAGGGCCACGTGATGTTTCCAGCACCCATCATCCGACTACTTTAACCTAAATCAGACACGCCATCCAACCCCCATCAGTTGATTTATCACTGAAATAATTACGACCTACATTTCATCAATAATACAGTTTTCGGCCATGCTGGGAATCGAATCTGGGACCGTTAACTTAGTAGACCAGCACGTTACCAACTGAGATAAGGCATCGGGCATATCGGTAGTTTTGACATCAATAGATATAAATTTAAGGATACACATTAAATTGAATTTGTAAGTCTCCCATATTTGTTTCTACCCACCTCGGTGGCGTAGTTGGCTAACGCGCTAGTCGTGTTGAGCTCGACTGCTGAGGACGGGGAGATCGAGGTTCGAATCTCGGTCGGGTGAACTGTGGGTGGTTTTTCCTAAATTGTTTTCCACTCTCCCTCCACGCAAATGCGGGTTCACTTCCTCTAATTCAACCTTCCTAATTCCTAGTCCATTAGCGTAATTAGTACTTAAAGACCCGCCTCGGTGGCGTAGTTAGTTAACGCGCTAGTCGTGTTGAGCTCGACTGCTGAGGACGGGGAGATCGAGGTTCGAATCTCGGCCGGGTGAACTGGGGTGGTTTTCCTAAATGGTTTTCAACTTTCCCTCCACGTAGATGCGGGTTCACTTCCTCTAATTCAACCTTACTAATTCCTAATCCATTAGCGTAATTAGTACTTAAATCGAATGACCCGAACGGGTAGTAAGACGCGGTGCTAAATAATAATAATAATAATAATAATAATAATAATAATAATAATAATAGTAATAATAATAAAAACATATTTGTTTCTGATTGGCTGGGAAGAAGCCGATGTGAATTCCTATTTTTATGGAATAGCTTTTTAGAAAATAGACTTTTTTGCGACCTAAAATTTATAACCTATAACTATTATGTCAGTGTGATTTTAAAGGTATTGATAATAAAAAGTGAAAGTTGCAGATCACATGACCTGAAGTATGAATACGTGAAATTAGATCTAGTAGCTTCTTTAGACCCATTTCGATGGCCACAAAGTCTAACACGCTACTCTGGCAGTAGACTGGGCTGCCTATGACGGGGAGATCAAGGTTGAAATCTTGGTCGGGTTAAGTGAGCTTTTTATTTTTCCAAAATTGATTTCTACGCAAATGCGTGTACACTTCTTTTAAATATAACCTTCAAAATCCCTAAAAGCTTTAGCGTAATTAGTAGTTTAGTGTATAACCTGAACGGGTAGTAAGACGCGACGATAAAAAGTATTTTAATAAAAAATTGTTTTAAAAAATGAGCAAGTTAAAAATCTTCAAGAATTGATATAAAATAAAAGTGTAAGGAAAAAGTTTTTTTGTAGAATAAAATGACGTTAAAAATTGGAGGTTTAATTATTTTTTTAATTGACCTTGTAATAATCTTGAAGACGTTCACCAAATAAAAAATATAACTAGTTCTATTCTCTTTTCCCATCAAAAAATAAAAAAACATTTGTTCGAAACAATTTTTTTCTAAAATGCTTTGTTTTAAGATATTCTGACATGTAAAATGAATAACGAATAATATTGGAACAAGTGCTTTAATAAATATAACCAACCTCCTGCTTATATTAAGTAATTAGTTTAAAAACACTAGTACGGTTATAGAGAAGGGTTTTAGTTAATTGATTTAATTTAGAAAAGTTAATTCTTAGAGTACTTGAGTTTATTGTTCACAAATGAGGAGGCACTCAACAGTAAAAAAAAAGTTTTAAAACATATAAGTTTAGATAAATTACCAGCATTAATGGGCACGTGTAAACCACACTTGAGATGGTTTGCTGATGACGGAGAGGTTGGGGTTGGAATCCCAGTTGAGTGTAATTAGGTTTGTTATTCCTATTCGCTTCACGCAGAGAATGCCATTACATTTACTTTAAAATCTGCCTCCTTCGTCCCTATCCCATTGGTGTTAATATATGATGTAAGAAATGGTGAACACACTAGGTATTTACACACATTTTCCTCAGGTTTTATCAGTTCTTAAATTAAGATAAGGCATATAGGTACAATATTTAGTCATCCTTGATTAATAAATACAGTAATTTGATATTAAGCAGGGAGTCTATAAAACTGGAGCTAAGGGTGGTGTTTTTCTAGTTTTTATAGCAAATTTTTTTTTAGACAAAAGTAAATAAAATATTTTTCCAATAGAAACAAGAGTTTAGTTTTCTTCACATGGTTATATTAACAGTTGTTTAATATCTTTAATGGGCATAGCGGCGTTTGATGACACACTTTTTAAATGAAGAAAAAAAAATTGTCATTAAATTCCAGTACGGCCTTGACAGATATTCCTTCAGGAACTGTTGAGGTTACCGCGTGAATAAAATTAAACTTTATCTTTCTACTGCCTTTAACTTGCGTTTATTCACGCTCCAAATTAAGGTCACAACATTACAAAGTGATTTGTGTTTCCTAAGTGCAACAGATGCCATTCAAGTAAAAAAAATGTCAGTTTTATAATTTGTTTGACCTTTAGACAACACCTATCAATTTTGAATTATTTGCAGTACTTTATTTTTTGTAGGAAAAACACTATTTTCTGATACGAACTGTTTATAATTCTTTAAAACATATATGGTTGAGGACCTTTCAAAATATTTGTACTCTTAAATAAAAATGTATCACAACAAGTTTTTTTATTAAATTTTTACCCGCCTCGGTGGCGTATTGAAGCTCGACTGCTGAGGACGTGGAGATCGAGGTTCGAATCTCGTTCGGGTGAACTGGGGGTGGTTTTTCCTTAATGGTTTTCCACTCTCCCTCTACGCAAATGCGGCTTCACTTCCTCTGATTGAACCTTACCAATTCCTAATCCATCAGCGTAATTAGTACTTAAAGCGTATAACCCGAACGGGTAATAAGACGCGGTGCTAAATATTATTATTATTAAATTTTTGGAGCTTTAAGAGAAAAACTTCCTATAACAACGCCAAGGTGGTTGCTATAACCATAAAAATAACATGGAAAGTTTCCAAAAATATTTGTCCAATAACTATGGATTGTGAATCTCAGAAATAGCAGTGATTTTCCTAAACAATCTAAGAAAAATTTTAATAATACATTTTTTTAGGCATAGTCTTAAGCTTGTTTGTATTCAAAAAGAAAAAGTTAAATTTTCAACTTAAATTGTATAAGAATAAAGTATTTAATTCTTTTACGCAATATTTAAAATTTATAAAGACCATGTTAAATTTTCAAACTAACAAAAAAATAGCTACTCACTTCATTGGCCACATGGTCAAAGGCGTCACTCTCACCTTAAAATAGACTAGAGCCGGTTTGGGTGTACTGGAGTTGGATTTTACAAAACAGTTTTTCCCCTCTCCCTCCACACAAACCTGGGTACAATTCCTCCAAATTCAACCTTACTCCTACTTAACCCACTAGCGTAATTAGTATACAGGCTCACAACCCAAAAGGGTAGTAAGACGCGTGCTAAAAATAAATAACTTGTCTAATTGAATTAACAGGGTGTTGAAACAGCAGATAATCTCCCCTTCCCCCCCCTGCCACCCCTAAAGAGCCCCGTCAAAACGATGAAAAGCTGCCGTCTTCTCCACGTAAGATGCCGGGGTAGTGGAGGCTGGCAACCTAGCAGTGATTTCTCATTCCTCATCCTCCCGTTCACGTGACTCTGAACTAAAGTTCCTCTTCTATTGAATGTTATGAATAGCCCCATTTTAAGCCAAGACCTTTTCACTTGATGTATACAATGTTTCTCCCTCTTTCTCTTTCTTCGATCTTCTCTAAATCCTCCCGACATCTTTCAACGCTCTATTTTATCCCTCGCCCCATCCCGTTCTAGCTATATAGTGACCACCCATTATCTGATACTGTCAAAATACTAAGAAGACTTAAACTCAAACAAAAAGCCACAATATATCTAAGTGTGATAGCCAACGAAAAAGAAACCTTTTAGACAATTTTTATATCGTCATATTTTGGTTTCTGTTTGGGTTGTACATATAAATATTAGGGACGCTAAGAGTAAAGGGATGATTAAGGTAGTATTTGTTGCTATGGCCACGTCTTACTACCTGTTCAGGTTATACGCATGTATGGTGATTTACTATAATGGGGTAAGGATGAGGAAAGAAGCATTTCAGAGGTAATTTACTCACATTTGCCTGGAAGGAGAGTGGGAGACAATTTAGGAAAAACCAACCTCAATAGATCTGACCAAGATTCTAACCCCGTTTTCCCCATCTTCATCAGGTCAATCTAACACTAGAGTGACACCTTGGTCCAGAGGTCCCCAACCCTATGCCCGTCGAGCCATCTGCGTCTGCCCGCCACTTTTTGACCACAGTTGAAAAGTTCTTGACTAATAATTTTAATCGTCACTTTTCCCACAAAAATCAAGTTTGTGCTTATCTCCAGGTATGCTGTTCTCAAGAAGTTGGTGATTAAAATTCCCCCCTTTTTCATCCCCTCCCTCTCATTTCTCTTTCTTTGTCGGCGCATTTACAAAGTGTACTTTTACTCGGAACAACCGTAGTTTCAAGCTGAATGGTTTTACTTTTTCCTAATCTCAAAGACCTACCCTCTTCCATCATTTTCTTCGCACTCACTAATACCATCCTAATACTTCCTAAATCCTTTGGAAATATCTTGGCATGGGTCTACCCAGCTTTGTTGCCTGAATAAACACAGAATAAATATATATTTTAAAAATTTACCCAAACACCAAAATTGTGGTGAGTAGTTAAATATTTCCTTGTCTTTATTTTGTTCTTGTTAAAACCGTAAATAAAGCGGTAATTTTTAATCTATTTTTTTGTCAAGCTGGAGGGGGTTGAACTCCACCCCTTACCCCATGGCTACGGCCTTGATTACTACCCACAACAACATGTAACGTCACAATCACTGTTGGAAACTTAACATGGTAGCTGACCGCCGCCGTGTGTATAGCGTTGAGGCCGACCTCTGAGCCTGGTGGGAGTTAGTAAATTTGCTTTGAAATAGTAATTGGTGGCCGTCGCACTAACGTTAGTTTTGAATGTGCTCTAAGGTACAAAAAGGTTGGGGGCCTCTGCCTTAGTCCATTCAAGGTCGTATTTTAAACCCAAATTTGCTTAGATGGAGAATGTGAAATCATTTAGAAAAACAACATTAGTACATCCAGCTGGGATTAGGAACCCAACCTCCCCTTCACTAGCATATTACACTAAATGAGCTGTACATTTAGACCAGGTGTCCATCGTAGTTCGTTTCCAGGATTTATAAAAATAAACATATTGTTTCACCAATATTGGTGGAAACGGTCGGCCAAAGGTTATCGAGTTCAATAGTACGGGTCATCACACCTTCTGCGCCCGTGAACCTTAATATTTATTTATTTTGCATCGCAACTTGATAGCCATGCGGGAATCCCCCAATTTGACTAAACTAATGGAGTAAGGATTAGGAGGATATGATTTAAAGTAAGTGTACCTTCGTTTTCGAAGATATGGATTGGGAAACATTTCAGTAAAAACACCCCGTCCGGAATTAAAACGCAAACCTACTTGTCATAGCAAAATCAGACTATAAGAACTTGTTTTTAAACCAAATTCAGCGTTTCTAACACTCAGGGAGGTAATCATTACATTACCTAGATGTGGGTACGTGTTTGAATTGATATATAAAGCCCAGGCTACTAATATCTTACTACTATCTAGACTTAAGGTCCTTGCACATCGGAATAGTATCGTATACGTACGGTGCCAGGACAATAGCGGTATAGTAGCAGTATGGTATCGTATTGCCTTGACGGTCCCGCACCTCCAGATCGTAAATACGACATACGCCCCAAGAGCTTGTTTCCCCCACCACACCCTACAATTCTCCTACCTGAGAGCAGCGCAGTTTAAACTAAGCGAGTGCATTATTATAGTTCTGTTAATTATAATGAGTGATACCTTGTCTTCTTCCTCTAAAGAGGACATTGTGCTAGCAGATATGTTGCTGGATCCAGAGAAAAACGAGTGGATACATGCAATCAAATAAAAAATGGAAGTGTTTGGAGAGATTTTACTCTTTTTGAGGATTTGATCCACTACGATAAAAAGTTGTTTGTATACCTTAGTTTGACGTTGGCGCTGTTGAGTAACATCATGATAAAAAAAACTTAGGAGGCTGAAGGTTGAATGTGGTGGAAGGTGGTTGCTGTTGAGGATGATCATGACTAGGAAGCATAGGAGGCTGAAGGTTGAATGCAGTGGGAGGCTATGGCTGTTGAGGAACGTTATGAGCCGGTTGAGGATGCATATAAAGTTGATGATGGGAATCAAGAGGATACATTGATTGTTGAGGAAGTGACTGAGAAACATTTTGAAGAGGTAGAGGTATCATGGGTAGCTGATAGTTGGATGTATGGGGTTGCAATGCTTATTGAGGGTAAATATTAAAATGTTCAGGGTAATAGCTGTACTCGCATTCTAATACTTCTCTCTCATACTGAGAGACCAAGATAAATATGCTGGTGTGCGAGGACCTTAAATTCTACAACTTGCACTCGAGGGTGTTGTATGGTAGAACGTATAAGTGTTAAAGATGTTTAGAAACCTCACATTATTTTACAAGTTGCTTGATATTTTTGAATATCGTTTTGAGGAAAATGTAGGTTAAAGTTATCGGAAGGTTTCTGACCAGTTAAAAAGTTAAAATAATTAGCTTAAATTAAACACTTTTTGAGGCTTTACGCGAAAATGTGTACCTCTGAGATCAAAGCAGAAGGTTAGATAACTAGATCTAGCCTTCTTCTATCAAATAAAGTCATATTTTGATAGGGTAACAACAGAAGCTTTTAAAAAGATGTGGAATTGATCTGGAGTTTATAAAAGTCTGCAGTGCTTATCAATGATCTATTATAGATCCCGGTCTAAACGTCTGCAGCGGTTATCAATGCTCTATTATAGAGCTCGTTCTAAACGCCTGCAGCGGCTATCAGCGCTCTATTATAGATTCCACTCTAGGCGTCTGCAGCGGTTATCAATGCTCAATTATAGAGCCAGTTCTAAAAGTTTGCAGCTGTTATCAGTGCTTTACTCTAGAGCCCATTCTAAACGTCTAAAGCACTTAACAATGCTTTCCCAAGCAGCACCCTTAATGCTACTTACTAATTTTATTGAAATAATAAAACAGATGACGCTAAGTTGAGAATGCTACAGAGTTTTAATGTACCTTTGGATTTTCCCTCGTTAATGGATTCCAAAATCTTTCTAGACTCCAACTTATTTTTTCTGAATGCTAGAAAATTAAAATTAAAACTATTCCTTCTTATTTAAATCAAACTGTACGAGCTTGTTCACACAAAAGGTCATGTGCCACTTTAATTTAAAAACCTGGTTATGAATTCATAATATTTCAATATATAGATAGTATATATAATCTATATAAACATATTATATATAATTTAATAAACATGTATCATTGATGCCTTTTAATTTCCAATTTCGTTCAAGTCTGATAATCAATACTTTTGTCCCATCCCGTATAATTTCTCTTTCCATTGAAATATATTGTCACGAATTCATGAAGCGTAAAGATGAACGTACGTGGGCAATATTTAAATGTTCAGTGCACCCCGGTTTTCTCTACGTCAAATATCAAAGGGTGATTTGTCATTTGTATTTTTTTATTGTTCAAACTTTCCCCATTCAATTGAGCGTATTTATCTACACTTTTCTAATTATCTTTTTTGTTCATCATGGATTTTAATGTTTTAGTTTATATGGATGAAACTTTGTTATCAAATTAAGTCACCACCTATAAAAGCAAATTGTTGTTTGGGTTTATTTTTAATCATATTTTAGACTTGATTTTATAAAAAAAATCTCTTATCAATTTGACATCTAGTTTTTATAGGAAGAACCTTATCTAACATCAACAAACGATACTTGATTAATTACCACTTCTTCTTTAGCTGTCACTTTTGGTAGATATTATCAATACCTATAAAATGACACTAATAATATATTAAATAGCCTTCTTTGGTGTCCGCATGGTCTAAGGTGTCACTATCGTAATAAACTAGTTTGCTAATGAAAATCTATAGAGGTTTAAATCCCGGTTGGGTGTATTGACGATGTTTTTCGTTAATGGTTTTCCATTATTCCTCCACGCAAATGTGGGAAAACTTCATCTAATTTAAAACTTCCTCATCCCTAACTAATTAGCGAAATTATTACATAAGTATATAACCAGAACAGGTAGTAGGACTAGGTGCTAAATAATAATAAACTTTGGGAAAAACAAAAAAAAGTTTCTTTTTTCCGTGTCTAGGAATACGTGTTTTTAATAGAAAAATACCCCTTAGGTTTATTCAATTGTGATACATTTCAATAGATCTTTACTTTTATATCTCTATTCTGATATATCTTTATTCTGTTAGCCTAATAATATAATAATCGAATACAAAACTTTGGGCTTGATTTGTTGCAATTTGCATCTGTAGTATGTTTCAAAACATACATGCATCCTACAGATCAAATGACAACTACAAGGGTAAACTACTTTTGTATTTCTTTATTTATTTTAATATGTATAAATGATTGTACGTATTCATATATATATATGCTTTTTCTTTAAGAAATTATACAATTTTATGTGTATCTCAACGTAAATTTCCGCAGTTGAACTCATTTTATTGACGCACATAGGTAAAAGTGGACTTGGTGAAAATATAACTCTTATCTTGAGCTACATTGCAAATGTAACGATGTTACAACCAATAACAACATCTAACGCATACCACCTAGTAATACGGAATTACAAGACTCAGCAACACCGGCCTGGCTTCTCTCCGTCTGATGGAGCACTAACACACACTAAGACATCCTCTCCCGTGGCTTAAACAATTACAACACTCACCACCACTGGCCTGGCTTCTCTCCGTCTGATGGAGCACTAACACACACTAAGACATCCTCTCCCGTGGC
>CABFVX010000374.1:1779-41949 GCA_902151425.1 Timema shepardi
ATATATATATATATATATATATATATATATATATATATATATATACACGTATTATTAGAATTTAATAAAAAATATTAAATATGTTTTGTGTTTAAATGTGATTTGCCGCCTAACCACGCATCGTTCATCCTATGTAAAATGGCGTACACTGAGCCTAGAACCTTGAATCATGGATACTCTACTCTGAGGTATATGAATAATGAATATATATATTTTTTTGAAGCACTCTTGCGAATATTTAAAATCTAATTGTGGCACATTAATGTGTGTTTCTATCTCATTTGATTTTGTACACAACTGAAACCCACATTTTAATTTTGTAATTTTTTAATACAGCCGGGATTGAACTTTGTTTCTTGTGTGGGTTTTCTTTCACATTAAACTCCACACACGTTCCTCGTAGACATTTAAAAAACACTAATTCCCTCTTTATTTAAATACCATACACTCTGCTCGAATAAAATGTAGATACATTGAACATATCAAAAACGTAAACGTCAAAACAAACACATCATTAAGGTTATTCATAGGTGACCTGGCGATCTAGTGGTAAGGTGTTGGTCTTCTGTGTTGAGAGTCCGGGGTTCAATCCTCGATCCCGGCACAGAGTTATCTGATTGCCAAACCCTTCCTTCTCTGACAACTTGTGAATGTGGGGAATGCCAGGCCTCCACCGTGGTTCGGATTCCACGTTAAACTGTAGGTCCTCCATTTCATCTCACAAATCACCCTACCATTACACATTAGCGTAAGTGCGTATAGCCTAAACGGGTAATAAGACGCGGTGCTAATAATAATGATTAAGGTCATTCGACAGTAAAAACATTATTGTACAATTTTAACAAGTGCTTAGTTATAAGATATAAATAGCGATTCGATGATTTCAAATTTATTTCACGACTTATAAAGGGCCAAACTTGCTATTTTATGATTTTTACGAGCCATTGTAAAGGAAACGTAATTAATGTCTGAGGCTGAAATTTAGTCTCACTAAACATTAATATGAGGGGTACACAATGAAATATTTATAGTATTCATCATAATAATATTAATATTACAAATATTTAATTGTATACACCTCATATTACTTATTTTAGTAAATTTCATCCCCATGCATTAATTACTTATTTTTAAAATGGTACACAAAAAGCATAAACTAGCATTTAGAACCTTTATAACTCGTGAACTGAAATCATTTAAAGACATTGAATCACTATTTATAGCTTTTGACTATACACTTGTTAAAAATGTGTAGTAATTTTTTTTATTGCCGAATTATCTCAACAAGTGCAAGAGGTCTTGTAGCCGAATCACTGTAGAAATAACCTTATAGAATAGGTAAAACAAAATGTGAGATAACCAACATTTAATAAAGATCCCACTCTAAATTTCAGGTGTCAACATTTATTAAAAATCACAATATAAATTGCAAGCGTCAACGTTTACACCAGCTGACAAAAGGTACTTCTGAAGAACGCGTTTCTTCACCGTAATAAAGTTCTGAATTATCAGACATTCTTATGACTATCTGAAATGTTGGCAATATTGTCTCCCAAAGTATTAAACTTTAGTTTTTGTTGGTTTATACCGGCGCCGAGCAAACAAATTACACTTATTGGTGATCATACGGTTTATGGCGTCATTCTTGAAATATATGGGATCACTGGTATTGGAGAAGTGGATGTTCGAATCTCAATAATGTGTACTGGAGCTTAGTTTTCCCCTTGTGAGTTTTCATTGCATTTTTCCCACTCCCCTTGTCCAAGCTATGTGGATGCATCTCCTCTTAAACTTTCTTTATTCATCCAAACCCCTTGAATTAAAGATTCTTTTTCATTCTACTTACCACCCATTAAGATTATATGCACGCATATTAATTACGCTAATGTGTTAGAAATGAAGGAAAGTGAAAACTCGTTCACGAAAATAAACTCTAAATTTATCTGGTTGAAATTCAAAAGAAAACACTCCAGTAACCGACAAAACAGACTAGATGAGACATACATTTATTCGGCGTGCCCACCTATGCGGTTAAGTTCGACTATGATGCTTTATGCAATAACAAATTATTGCATCGTAACTTTGTAAAATGCGAAGGGGCTTAGTTTTGTATTGAAACTGTGTGTGGGAGCTAAGGGATTAAACGCAGGGATGGGATTTAAAATGTAACTCGCAGGGTTTGAAATTTAGGGATTTTCATTCAATAATAAAAAAAAAAGCATTGTATATCATCATAGTCCGAGTGAGATTCGTAAAAATGTCAACAATAAATTATTTAATAATATTAATTAGAATATACATTAAGGGTTCAAAGTAAAAGTGGTTTAAAGTTAGAGAGTAAAATCAAATTTAACCACTGTAAATCCGAAGCTAAACTCCACTGGTGAGAAAAGGTCGAATGTATTTAATATAAATCTTAGACCTCATGAGGGGAAAACTATGATAAAACCTTTATGTAGAGTGTGAGTGTCACGATGTAAATTAGCACCCGCATCGATGGACACGCGGAATAAAGGACAGCCTCATCTACTCCGGTTCACTGGTGGTGGAAAGGTAATGTTTCGAATTTCATCTGAGCGAAACGAGTTTACCCCCCCCCCCTTTTTGAATGGTTTCTTCCTCTTCCCTCACACATGTTGAGACACTTCTTCTAAACTTTAAACTTTCTCATTTCTGCTTAAGTGGCTGGATGGTCTAAGGCGCTACTTTGTTAGTAGACTAGACTACTGATGATGGGTGGGGGAAGGGGGGGTCGGGGTTTGGAACTCGGTCGAGTGTATTGAGAGTGGTTTATCCAAAATAGTGTTCCACTCTGCCTTCATGAAAATGTTGATACACTACTTCTGAATATAGCCTTCCTAATCCCTTAAACCATTAGCCCAATTAATGTATAAGTGTTTAACCCAAAAGAGTAGTAAGATGTGATGGTAAACACACTTTCTAATCTTTAGTTCACTAGAGTAATGGTATTATTCAATCAAGGGATGCGAAGACATCTTGGGGGAAAGGAAGGATAATACACTGAATAATCAGGGCTAAATTAATGGTTATTCACAAGAGACCCGGACGTAAGGACATGCCATCTGGGAGTGCCGTTTTTTTATCTTTCTCCTACTTCTTTAGATGTCAATTATATTTTATGTATAACTTACATTATGCACAACAACTTTGGTGGCACAAAATTGAAAATAAATTATTAAATTTGGGGGCACGTGAAAAAAAAGTGTAATTCCATTGCATTATAGTAATTAATTATAGATAGCTCACGCTGGTGGTAAGACGTGGTGAGAAAAATAAGGCTAGCAGGGTGAACCACTAATTGGCAAGTTGTTAGAGTGAAGAAAGGGGGCTTCAGTTAGCAAAAGTCGAAGAGACGTTATGCCAAAACTACGATACTCTGAGAGACACAAACTGCACAATGTCCCAATCTAAACCCCCCAAGTAGGCACTGTGGGATAGTATTTGGTATTGTTCAAGTCCCGGGATAATAATTTTTCCTCACTTTATTGCAATTTTAGCTTACTTGCTGAGCTTATCTCTTGAGCTTTAATAGCTGAACACCTGCTTTGGTAGTCGCTTGGTCCTAGTTGTCACCCTCGCAATTGATTGGGCTGCTTATGAGAGGGTGATCGGGGATCAAATCCCAGTCAGGTGTATCGAAGGTTTTTTACCCTAAATAGTTTCCACCTCTTTTTCCACGCAAATCCTCAAAATTCTACCGTTCTCAACACCATCCCATTGGTGTAAATACGCAGATAGCAGGAACAAGGGGTAAGACGCGATGCACAAAATAAATATCTTAACTGTTTATGGATATATATGAATAATATAATGTAGTGTGTGTGTGTGTGTGTGTTGTGTGTTTTATTTGTTCGTGAGTTACCAATACTACTGTGCTTTATTCCAGCATCACTGGGCACAAGGCTCATCCAGTCTGGCTTGTTAATGAAGAGAAGGTTGGAGCTCAAATTCCGGCTGGGCGTATTGAGGGTGGTTTTTTGTTTGTTTTGTGCACCGCGTCTTAGTAGCCGTCAAGGTTTTACGCAGTATTCTTTTATTGATTTTTGCTAACAGGTAGCTGAAAATATTTTTTTTTTAATTATATAAGGTAGTTAACGTACACTTTCTGAACTGATCATATCAGTGCACGACATATAAACTAAATTGAATCTAGAACTGACACAAAAGCTTGCCCCCGGCCGTTAATTCATCATTGTGAAAGGGGAAACCCCACATTTCACCAATAATAAATATTTCGACCATGACGGGAATCGTTCCCCGGATCCTTAGCTTCGTAGAAAGACACGCTAACAAATGAGCTAAGGTATCGGACTAGCTGAATACCAACCATAATGATCTTGGACTATATTTTTTAAAATCTTATATTAATCTAGTTTGTGAGTGATATTTTGACCTTATCCTTTAGTTAGAAAATGACCTTAGAGTAATAAAAAAAATAGACGAGGTCCGCTTTTTTTCATCGTGAGCTATTAGGGATATTAATGTTTGTTGTTAATTATTTTTATTTAAAAACTATTTGCGCTCTTTAGATTACCAAACTTCGATTTTTCAACCAAACCTCATTGAACTTTAATAATCCATTTTTTTAATCATCACGTCTCACACTACCTGTTCGGCTTATACCCATAATAATGGGTACTATGGAACAAACAAAGGTTTATGAATTCAGAGAGTACAAAAAAAAATGCTAGAGGAATTCAAAACTCTCTTAAACCCTTTCAAGGCTTTTTTTTCACGCTCTCACAGCTCTAGCTGTTGTGGCCACCCATGTGATTGGCTCGAGGCAGGGATATACTGAAGGAGGTTCATCTCACCCGCGTCTGGAGTGACAGNCCCTTCCTTCACCCTACCTCTCCCTAGATAATCCATCTTCCTCAATCCCTACTCTTTGCAACTGATATTTCTTAGCCACCTTCACATACCTTCTTACCCCTTCGTTTCCCTTCATCCCTGCGCTCTCCCGCCACTCCTCCGCCAGGGTTGATTTTTTTCCTCGTCAACTGATATGCGGCAGTTATTTGCAAGGTTGGCTCTCCCGTATTTCTCGAAAAGAGCTTATCACTTGGTTCTTCTGAAAACAGAGGGACCATCGATGATTTATTGATAGGGTGCATTACATACCTTGTCCTTGAGCACAAGAAGAAAATAATAAAGGACGCTTTTCTCTCTCTCTCTCTTTTTTTTGTAGCACTGCATCTTACTACCCTTTTGGTTATACGCTCATATGCACTAATTATGCTAGTAGTTTTAAGGATTAGATGGTTATATTTTGAGGAAGTTTACCATCATTTGCATGGAATTAGAGTGGAAAACTATTTGAGGAAAATCCACACTCAACACACCCAACTGAGACGCTTTCTTCATTGACTTAAGGGTGCCAACTAATTTAAGGGAAATATTCTCACATCACAGTATTTACAGGATAGCCAAGAGAAGATAAATTATGGAAATATCAGGACATTTAAAGATAATCAGAATATCAAAGAACTGTCTGGAAATTGTGTAATTTATCAGGGAAAATATTGTATATGGCTATCTAGGGATGAGAAATGATTTTGTTAAATTGTATATGAATAATACCTTAATTAAGTAGCCTATATGTTTATTTTTGAATAGATTCATAAATTATTTATATATATCATTAGGAGAGTTTGTATTTTTGGACACACTAATCCGTTTTAAAATGGGTTTTAATTGAAGAAACTTGGTTTCCAGATTAGAAAAAAGTCTGAGAAACCAAGGTTGTGGAGTTGGGGCTTAAAGAAATTTTGGATGGAGTTGGAGTAGTTAAAATTGAACATATTCCGACTCCAGCCTCAAAATAAATACTTGTATTATAGCAATATATAGTAAATAAATAATTTCAACTTTGTATTTTAATTCAATTTTTAGGACCAAAATTTGTAATTTTGACTAACAAATTTATTTAAATATTAATTCACAATGTCAAAGAAGCTTCCCATGAAGTAATTTGTATTCGATCATTTTACTAGAGTAAATTTGTTATTACTAATTGAAATACATTAGCCATTTCTGAAAGAGTCGGAGCTGGACAGTAGAATAATAGAGGAGTTGGAGTCGAGGGCTTGGCGTACTGACTCCACAACCCTGAGGAAAACTGTACTTTTTGGATTAAGGAAAAGTCGGGAAATTGTGTAGATACCTTGATTTATTATGGAAATGGCAGTTTTGAAACTTCAAAACTACTAAAACAATCGCGAAATATCTTAGAACCCTCTATTACGACCCTGTTAAAACGTGAATATTTGTTTAAGGAACATAATATCTAAGTTTCAAACCATTAAAGGAGGTAAATCTGACATTTAAATTTAAAAATTGTTGAGTAAGAACTAAATCTAATTTATCGTTTAATGTGTTTATATTATAAAACTTAAAGTATAAGATTTGTAATTCATTAGGGACATGTTAATATCTTCCACCTTTATTTTGGCGTTAGCTATATTTTATAAAAAACAAACCACTTCTTGAATAACGTGTCGTTTCTAAACGTATGCAACGCGTCTCATTGCTCTGGTCGGTAAGATAATCGTTTCTTTCATTTACTTAAGGTGATAATGTAAGGAAGGCGAGAAAATGTCATATTTTTACAGTTTTTATATCAAAACTTTTTGGATATAAGAAATCAAATATTGCTTCAGTACAAACAAAGAGTTTAATTTTCTTCATCTGTTGATGTCTACATTTCTTGAATATCTGTTTGAGGTGCCCTGGAGTTTAATGGCAACGTGTTTTCTTAGTTTAAAAAGTACGTCATCTAATGTCATTGTACTCATGACAGATATCCAACAACTGTTGGTATCAACATGTGAAGAAAATTAAACTCTAGATCTGTGCTTACCGTAATATTTGATTTATTTTGTAAAAAAAAAATGTTGCTCTCAAAACTGTAAAAATTGACCTTTACTCGCTTCCCCTACATCCCCACCTTAAGATGGAACCTTCTTCATTGACTTAAGGTGGCCGCGGTCAGTGAGAAAGTATCAATCGCTATACCAACTTTCGCACTTCACCTACATCCACTCTTTGTTATGTCGGTAAGAAATATGGGAAAAAACTACAAAACTTCGTTGTTATTTCTCAAACATCTAAAGTTATTATTATTATTATTATTAACACCACGTCTTACTACCCGTTCGGTTTGTACGCACCTACGCTAATGTGTAGTGGTAGGGTGATTGTGAAACCAAATGGAGGACCTACAGTTTAACGTGGGATCCGAACCACGGTAGAGGCTTGGCATTCCACACATTCACAAGTTGTGACTAATACACTTCTTGTCAGAGGTGAAGGAAGGGTTTGGTAATCAGATAAATCTGTGCCAGGACCGAGGGTTGAACCCCGGACACCCAACACAGAAGTCTGACAACTTACCTCTAGACCACCAGTTCATCGTTATTTTTCACTTAGAAAGGAAAAGTCAAAGGAAAACTCACTCATCTTAGCACCACGTCTTACCACCCGTCCGGGTTATGCGCTTATAAACTAATTACGTTAATGTTTTTAGTAATTATTAAGTTTATATTTAGAGAAAGTATATTCGCATTTGCGTAGAAGGAGATTGGAAAACGGATTTTTTTTAAATACCTCAGTTCACCTGACCTTTATAAGAACCTCTATCTCACCATAATTGTCAGTCTAGTCTACTGCAAGAGTAGTGCCTTACACCACAAAAACTAGTGAAAACTCACTTCGTCTTCTTCTTTTGATTGTAAAATCCCGGCATAGCCTTGATAGATTGAAGGCGGGAATACTTTGCGTTCTTATATTCACACAACCGATTTTTAAGAAATTCCATCTTTGTCTTATATTTACTGGACACACCTACTGTCCTGACCTAGCCTAGAATTACTAATTGGGCCACTTTATTGTCTGATCGAGTATTCCTCAAGTGCGGTGGTAGGCCTCTATTACATTCAAGATGATAGCAACCTAAACTCGAATATGAATGTACAAGTCTCGCATATAAAACTGGCTCATTCAATTTTGGTGTAGGTAGATGTCCTGTCCTTCATTCAGTATAGCACCGCACTTGAGGCATACGAGTCCGACAATGAAACTTGACCATTGTGTTTGAATATGCTCCACATTTCCTGTTCATGCACCGTCACTTACTTTCAACACTCGATAAACCTCAATGTTTATTCAATTTAAAATTATTAAAAAGAAGAACGATTTTCCACACTGGGTTACTACTTCCTTCATGTCAAATATGATCAATTCAACTGATATAAAAATACTGGGACTAAGCGTGTTCAAGGGAAAGGTAAACATTAGCAGTTTGGGAAGAGTTTTTTGTGTGTGTCTATTTCTACTAATTTCCTTATTTGGGGCGAACTGAGTAGCTCCCGATGAATATAATAACATAGAGGTCCCACCTCCCACCTGTCGGTTCAAACCAAAATGAAAGCTAAAAGATATTAACATGTCCCTTTAGGATTAAAAACCTAGCATTTCAAGTTTAAAAAGAAATCCCGAAAAGGTAAAATTAGCTCATTTTCATTTACATCTCACACGAAATATCAGAGTTTTGAGGTTTTGTTTTTATATTCCTTAGCACCACGTCATATTACGGGTTCAGGTTGTACGCATATGTACTAATTATGCTAATATGCTAGTTATGTGATGAGGAAGGTTGAATTTAGAGTAGGTACACCCACATTTGCTTGGAAGGAGAGTAGAAAACCATTCAGGAATAACCACCCTAAGTACACCTGACTTTGATTCGATACCCAATCTCCCTGTCATCGGCAGTCTTGTTTATTGTGAGAGTGACGTCTTTGACAATGCGACCACCTAAGAGGTTAGTTTTGAAATTGAGATAAATGGTTGTAAACATAAAATATTGTAAGATAATTGATGATTGTTTTATTGGTTTCTAGGCTTCAGAAATGCCATTCCCATAAGAAATACCGTTATGTGAGGATTTCTCTTTCAAGAAAGCCTTTCCCTAAAAAGAGAACGTTTTATAAAAGTAATTTTATTAAATACACTAAAGCTAGGGATTTTTTTTAGCGCCATTCGGGTTATACGCATTCATATTAACTACGCTAGTGCGGAATTTTCGTGGAGAGATAGTAGAAAACCATTTAGGGAAAACATTTGGTGCACCCTATCAGGATTCGAAACCTGATCTCCCCGTCATCGGCAGTCCGGTCTATTTATTGCGAGTGAGACCATATGGCAACAAAAGCGGATGTTAGCGCGTTAAAACCATGCCATTTTAATTAAAATAATATCACAACAACCCACATCAGTGGGCACGTGGAAAAAGGCGTCAGCCTCATATATTTTGTTTTTCCAGTATTAGGAAAATACGTGGTATGAGTGAGTCCCGCCCGGTCGTACAGAGTTTTTTTCCCCTCGATGATTCATCTCTCTCGTTTCCCGTAAATTCTTAAACACTTTCTCTAAAATTCTACCTTTCTATCATTCCCTAACCCCATAAGAGTATATATATATATATATGCGGCTATCTCGGACAAGTTCCAAATAAGACCTCACGGGAGTCTATTCTATAAACCAGATATCTGCTTCGAGCTAAAGCTTGATTTTGGTTGAAGAACATTTTAGAAAATTTAAACATACTTCTTTGCGGCCATCATTGATCATATTTCACTATATTATTTGTGTTAGCATATATGTGTTGATAATATCTATCAAAATTGACAGCTTCAGATAACAGGACTTGATGTGTGAATAAAATAAAATTATTTTAATAACTTGAGTAACTACCTAATACTGTTCTTCCTACCAAAATCAGGGTATAGTTAGAGTGTATGTCAATGTTTGATGTAACATGACTTTCGGAGTTTATAGACACTTTCATTTATTGAGAGCAGTAGAGAGGTTATAGGAGAGAGACACTTGGTAAGACAATGACAGAGAGGAAAAACACTTTGCCTAACAGCTGTGTGTCTAGGATCCCAACACGCTCACGCGTTGTGCTTGCTTTTATATTCTTTTCTTTTCTTCGACACACTCCGGTTGATCCGGGACCAGACCCGGACTCCTCGGAATATTGATATTTCTCGTAGCAATCACTCCGCCAGCTTGATAACGGGTGAGGGTGGATCCCGGTGACTCGGCAGATATAGCAACTGCTTGGTTAAACCTCGTTTTTGGTGCACTATCTAGACACACATGACTTAGAAAACAAGACAGAACGCCTAATACCACATAACCTGTTCTAACGTTTGGATAGCACCCGCACAAGTTATTATGTGCTAGAACATTAATTTCACTATACAACTAAACCAATTATAAATGACAACATCCTCGATTATATCGACTAATTTCAAGCCTATAAAATATTATAAATAATAGTTATAGATATATATATATATATATAAAATATAAGCCCCTTTTATATTTATATATAAAAAGATTATAGTAAAACTCGCTTTGCTCGTTGGGGGATCCATCCCCAAACCCCCAATTAGTTTTCTTTGCAAGTGGATGTAAACTAATGCAATTCCAGAACAGTTTTATTATGGGTATTACCGTTTAGCCACAAGAGACCTCCAAAGAAAGGTCCGCACCGACTTTAAGGTTGCTCCGACATTTTGAATTTTTTTCGGGGGTTAAAAATTAAAATTTACCACTTTCAATTAAATGTTTTAACTTTTTGGAAATTTCCCGTCGGTTACAGGCTAGAAGCTATAAGTTTGTCAAATTTAAAGTTTTTAGCTCATTAATGTCAATGATTTGAGTCAGCCATGTGGCTTTATAGTAGTATAATAATTATTATTACATATTGGTTAACTAAGTAAAGGCGCCAGTCTCGTCTTATTTGGTTTGTTGGTGACGAAGATATTGGGATTTAGATCCAGGTATTCATCTGAATGTTTCCTCCCACTCCTTCCAATCGGGTAAATTTATTCTAAATTCTACCTTCCTCAACTTTGCCCCATTAGCGTAAATATGCGAATATCTCAGACGGGTGGTAAGACACAGTGAAAAAAGGAGCAATTTGGTTACGAATGAAGGGAATGGTGTGTTGCAGTAAAGTTGTTTTCAAGAGTCAAGTATCTCAGCTCTTCTTGAGTCATGGGTGTGGGCGTCTATATTTACTAAAGTTGGCCGCCCGCCCCGGTGGTTCCCACTAACAACTAGGCTAACAAACACACACACACACACGAGACTCGGGACCACCGTCGACAGTCCACACACTGAGACCAAACAAAGTCACCTCTTGGGCCTCAGACTGGGTGGAGAACGTGGATACCTGCCGACGTCCAACTCCAAGAGTCCTCCATTCATACTTCGGTGTGATCGAAATTAGTGTCTGAGCGTGGGTCGAAAGCAGGAGATTTATAAGTTATTCAGGGGCTTGCTATTAGTATGTCACCCCAACCGAAGGCACATACACGCTGGCAGTGTTTTCCTACGTTATTCCGTAGAGAATCTTGTATTGAAATAATGATGTTAACTATAATGCAACAGCCAGTGAATTAGCTACTACGAAATATCATCGTGTCTTCTTATGGTCATTGTTTATATCCTTATTTTGTGAATGGTGGCAGCAACAACAAAAATAAACAAGGGATTTATATTGCGTACTTTGAAACATTTCAACTTTTTTTTCTTCTAAAAAATGGTGAAAATATCTATAAAACATATTTAATTAAAACCTTTTCCCTCAAACTATTTTTGAAAACAAATATATATATATATATATATTTTTTAAATGGTTTGAAAGACAGGGATATATCACTGTTAAATTTGCTCATATGTTTACTATTTGTATCTCTTCTAAGCTTGTGTCAGTAATTAAGTATCGCTGATGAATAGGACATGCCCTACATCCAAACTACGCACACACTTTCATTACTATTACTGGTTTTGTTGAAGTGGTAATAGTTGAGCTGAATAAGTACTGAAATGTCGATTATGCGTATATGGCGGTTTCTGGACTGGACTATTACTGGGAGGTCATGGTTCGAATGTCGACTGGCTGTACTAGGGTTGGTTCTCTATATGTGAATTACTTATAATGTTATTTCATTCTCTCTCCACGCTGGTATGACTTCATTTTATCTAAATATTATCTTCCATATCCCTACTTAATTTGTGTAATAATGTGCGGATAGCCCGGGTGGACAGTAAGACGTATATCAAGTAATATAATGATACATGTTAAGGTGAAAGTGTCTGGATTCCGAAGAAAGGGCAATGTTTTTTGCTGTTTTTTATTGCAATAATTTTTTTTGCTCAAAATAAATACAATATTTATCCAGTAGAAATATAGAGTTTAATTGTCTTCACATGCTGGTGATATCAACAGTTCTTGAATATTTGGCATGAGCATAGTGGCATTAGATGAGAAATTCCTTAAATGAAGAGAAAAAAGTTGTTTTTAAATTCCAGGACACCCTTCTTGGCAGATATTTAAGAACACTTGATATCACCACGGGAAGAAAATTAAACTCTGTGTTTCTACTGGAGAAATATTTGATATTTTCATGCTCAGAAGGACTTCTCTCAGTTAAAAAGGAAGTTCGTGTATGTTTGTGTATGGGTCGACCATGAACTGAACTATTATGTAAGAAACGAAAAGATTTTCATTATTCACTCAGCTCTTTTATTGTAATCCATTACATTCTCTTTAAAATTAATATATTCAAGCTTTAGAACATATTCTATTATATATTTTTATTTTTCAAAATTAATATTAAAAGGAAACCACTTTTAGTTATTCATTTATCTATAGGTGACCTGGCGGTCTAGGAGTAAGGTGTCAGACTTCTGTGCTGGGGGTCCGGGGGTCAATCCTCGGTCCTGGAACATATTTATCTGATTGCCAAACCCTTCCTTCACCTCTGACAATACGTGTATTAATCACAACTTGTGAATGTGAGGAATGCCAGGCCTCCACCGTGGTTCGGATCCCACGTTAAACTTTAGGTCCTCCATTTCATCTCACAATCACCCTACCATTACACATTAGCGTAAGTGCGTATAACCCGAACGGGTAGTAAGACGCGGTGCTAATAATAATAATAATAATTTATCATAGTAACATTATGTCAATAATTTGTCGGCACACCTAGTGAATTTTGCGACACACTAGTGTGTCACAGCACATCCTTTGAGAATCACTGGGTGCGGTGTATTCTAAGTATTGTCCTAGGTTAAGTTAGTTTTTAAGTCCTGCTATCCAATTATTAAATACTTAGGCGCTATAAATGAGTGTGTTTTATTAAACGTTCTGTCTTAGATTAAGTTTGAAGTTCATACGCCAATAATCCTATTCAATAATGGAAGCTGATGGAAGATTATGGAAAGTTAGAAAACGTCTATTATTTTATTCATAATCTGGTATTATTTAATACACTTCGGTGGCCGTATGGTATAAGGCGTCAATCTCGCAATAGACTAGGCTGCCGATGACAGGGAGATCGAGGTTTTAATCCAAGTCGAGTGTACTGAGGTTTTTTTTTCCTAAATTGTTTTCCATTATATCTATCAACGCAAATGTAGACACATTTTCTTGAAATTAAACCTTCCTCATCCATAAAACAGTAAAGTAATTAGTACATAGGCGCTTAACCTGAACAGGTAGTGAGACGCGGTGATTAAAAAGAAAAGATACAATTTAGAACAGTGAAACAAAAGCTATTTTACGTTTTGCCAAAAACATTTATTCTACTTAAATTGTACGAACGTAACAAAATCAACACACTTTCCTAATTTGGTTTTATAATAAAGTTAACAAACACCACTGGTCTTAAATTCAGATGTTTTGTGCTGCAATTAGCTCCCCCCTCGAACCCTACCATCCCTCACCCCATTTTCACCCCACCGCTCCTTCTCCCCTATGACAATGTTTCGAAAACACTCGCCATATCGGCACAATTAACCCACCACCCTCTTCTCTCCTTACCCGCTTTTATTACAAACAGATGTTTTGAAATATTCACTGATTGGTTCAACACACATTCGGATGATATCCTGTTTTAGTTGGAACGGGGAGAAACCGCTTGTTTCACTAGTACCCCCAAAAGAACAAAACACACACCATGTTTGTAATGTAAATGAAACGAAACGTACAAACACACAAACTCTAATTGCCCCCTCTACCCTTTTCATTTAGAAATTTCTGATATTATTAATTTATATTGCTAATTTGTATAATCAATCTCTTGTGGCATGTCACGCCCCACTACCCTATAGGCCTACCCCATTTGACCCCCACTTTCAGCCCTTTTTGGATCAGAGTTTTCTATAAATTTGACATGGAATCAAAGTGGGCAGTTGTGTGTTTATTCAATGTTTTGATTCCTGTGACCGCACCAATCATTATTAATTCGTTCTGTGTTGAAAAGGGAGTTCCCTAAAGGGATTTATAGACTGGGGCTTAGAAAAAATCGTTCCACGCCGGCTCAAATAAATATCGTTAAATATTACTAACGATACGTTAAAACACACAGTTGTCATAATATGTTATTCTCGTTGTGATCCGCTGTTTATATTTTCGAATGATTGCATATTAATATTAAAGTAACAATTATTCTCTCTGATTTATTCAACAAAGACCGCCTCTGTCGTCTAGTGGTCATAGTTTCTGACTACAGGTCCAGAAGTCCTAGATTCAATCCTCAGCACCTACATATTTTTATGTGACGCATTGGGCTTACATCTGGGTCAACTCGGCCATGTGAGCACAATTGAGGAGCTATTTGAATAAAGAAGTAATAAATCTGGTCTAGAAAACTGAAATTAATGGCTGGAGGGTTCATTATACTCACCACACGATATTCTTTATCCACACATGTTGGCACTATCTTCGCCAATATGCTTTGGCTGCTTGGTTGGTAGAGTTTGCTTGCAGGCAGAAGTCATATAGTTTGTTTCTTTGTTTTGTTGTTTTTTCAACAAATTAAATAAAAGTCCATTGGCCTTTCCTGTGATATTTGTTACTTAAAAAGTAATAGACGGAGATTTATTTATAATTATGTTGAAATTATGCAACCCTGAGGGGCTTAGTGTACACTTTCTGAATTGACTGATCACATCAGAACACGAATTACAAACTAGATTACATTTATAATAGACGCCACACCTATTCTTCAGACCATTATGTCAATGCTGAAAAATAAATCAAGCATCAGTTTCACCTACGATAAATTTCTCGGCTGTTCCGGGAATCTAGTTGGTGACCCTTGACTCAGTAGGCAGACGTGGTAGACTCAGTAGGCAGATGTGATACCGATACAGCTAAGCTGCTGGATGTGCACGTTCTAAATACATAATTACACATGTCAGCAAACGAGCTACAGCTAACCAAATATAAGATGAGGCAGAAAGTGTTGACACATTTAATAACACTATATCTTTACTATTTTAACTACTAAATACATCAAACTGCACTTAAAATTACAACAAAAGATTAAAAATTGCCCACATAGTAGTGAGTTTTTAAATTTTTCCAAACAATATCCTTAAGATGTCCACTATTATAAGCTATACATTGTTATATGGGCATCTAAAATCTTGACATGACTGCGTAATCTCTCTTGTTGAATTGCTTTAAGTTATTGAACTGTTACTGAGCAAGTCACGTACATGACTATGCTCCACAAGGAAATGTCCGTGCCGGCCGCCTGGGAGTTGCGCGGCTGGCCGGAGGGTAGTTGGTCCTCCGAGTGGGCTGATGTTTGGGCTGTGTGGCCCGCTGCCCCATCTTGCTGGAACCACAGGTTGTTGGTGTCTATTATCTTACGTTGCAGTTCAAGGGTGAGAAAGGTCGAACATCAATGGATGTAATTCACACCTTGTTTCTTGGGCACCTTGTTTTAGGATTTGAGAACATCACATGGCCCCTATGTTTACCAAATTTAACAGCTCCAGACTTTTTCTTTCAGGACCTATTAAAGAGTCATAATAACGCGAGTCGCTCAAGAAGAATTCAGGAACTTAAAGAATTGAGGAGGAAGCTGAAGCAATTCAAAGTCATGTTAAGTTTCGAGGATTGCATACAATAGTGTATGACATATAATGGAAGCCATCATAAGGATAGTGTTTTTCTTTAATAAATAACTCAAAATCATGGAAAAAATTGTCGATCTTTTTTTGTTATTTGAAGTTTAATTTGAAAAATTTCTTAGCTAAAATAGTAAAGATATAGTGTTTTTAAATGTGTCAAAAAGCTTACTGTATAATACCTAATCTTGCACTCTCTTAGTACTAGCGACAGGAATTGTTTAATCTAGATGTAAATAAAGCATGGTACCTTTGACCTCTTTCTGCCTTTGTAAAATGTTACTAAAACACATTTTATTGTTCCCGATTTGTATGACTGTCCTGCCAATCTAGATACCTTGACCAATTTAAACAGTATATTTGCCATGCACAAGCATATAAACAGGGATGATGCGCACCTGATTAAGTGAACAAGTCGGGGAATTTTGTGTTACAAAGGAAATTCAGGAAAATGTTAGCAAATTACTTGAGCTCTTAAATATTTCTCCCATAATTTCCTTGATACGAAGCAGTACGAAGGTGTAAACTATTAGTTATCTCTCAAATCCATGAAATTTGGTGGATAACATAAATATATTTTACCTTTAATCATTCTTATGTTAAAAAATTAACAAAAACCAACTATGATAATGAGAGTTTTTATTTACTCTTTTGAATACAAAATAATAAGAAAACGCATAGTATTCTATCTGCAAAATATGGAAAAGTTTGAGAATTTCAAAACTTACAAAGTGTATCGATCTTATCAAATCGTTTTATTAAAATATTCTTTGTAATTTTGAATTTATATAAAGAGGACACGTTGTCGTGAGCAGACTATAACAGGGCGAGCAAATAAACAAATTCTAAACTCAATCTAGAAAATAGTTTTAAAGAATTATTCTTGTATGTAGATGAACATTTGATCATCTTTACCACATTATCAAGAGTACCTTATGCACTCTCTGTGTTTAAGAAACAATAAATTGTAACTATGCCATAATACCATTTTATACTGCTATAAAACCACAGGGCTGACTCACTCACTGACATTAACCCACTTTCAGATGAGATGGAAACTTGAAATTTGGCAAACTTATAGATTCTAGCCTGTAACCCAAAGGGGAAAAAAATTCAACTCCCGAAAAAAATTCAAAATGTTGGATCAACTTTAAAGTCGGTGTGGATCTTTCTTTGGAGGTCTCTTGTGGCTAAACGGTAATACCTATAAAAACAAATTCTGGAATTACATTAGTTTACATCCACTTGCAAAGAAAACTCACTGGGGGTTTAGGGGTGGAGCCCCCAACGAGCAAAGCAAGTAATTTCTATAAAACCAAATGTCAATAATTTTTGTCCTGCCCCATCCTTCCACCAGAACACACTATACGTATTATTAATCACGCCAATATGGTGGGAATGAGGGAGGTAGAATTTAGCAAAAAAAAAATACACCCCAATTTATATGCAGGGATAGAGGGAAAACACTTAGGAAAAGAACAACTTAATTACAACTAGCCAGGCTTCGATCCCTGAGCTTTCAATTGCCGTCAAACCAGACTAAATTAATTTGACATTTATAATACGTGCCCTTCGAAACTTTTTTTCATATAATAGTTTAATAGCGTTTAGCACTAGTTCAGTTTGTACACATTTACTAATTACTCTAGTGGAACAGATTAGGAAATCATTTAGAATCACCTCAGTATTTACAATAGGGATTCAAACCCCTACCTAGATGGACCATACATTTAGCCCATGTGATCACCGATGCAGGCTATAGTAGTTTTAAGGTAGATATAGTCTAATTTCCATAGGAAGGGCAATTTAGATAATTCAAACCTAATTTTTTGCGGCTCAAAATTGATAACATTTTACTCTATTATGATAAATGTTATTTTTAATGTATTGATAATATCTATCAAAAGAGACAGTTGCAGATCACAAGACTTGACGTATGAGCATGTTAAAATAGATCAATAAAAAAAGTAAAATAGATAAGGTTATTCATATAAAAATAGGATTTTATATATCCTAGCTATAGCTCGATACTAAATCTACTCTTTCGCTCTGACTTAATTTCTCGGCATATTTCTATCAACAACAAAAATGTATCCACTAAAACTACACTAAGGTTCAAACGACACTTTGCCTCGTTCTAGTGAACCACCCTGAATCTAGACAACAGCGGTGGGGTGTTTACGGTGGTCCGCCAAAAGTAACGAGAAGAATCTAGGTGCACTTTTCAAAACTTCCCTTCCTATTCTCGTGGGAGCAGTGAAAACTTTCACGAATAACATATTGGTCCAAAGAACCTGTTGGAAAAAGGAAAGGGGGATGGGAGGATGTTGTTGGGGAAAGAGGGATTCAAAGTGTTGCGGGGAAAGGGATAAATGGGTTGCGGGCCAGAGGAGGCGAGGGGAGACTGGATGTGAAGAATAATCGCGCGTCTGCATAGACCGCACGAGGCCTGCAGCTATAACTGAGCTCGCTGTCACATTTCATATTTTCTCCTGTAGTTTAGAAGTGTCAAAACTGACAATACTGAGTGAACAGTATAGAATGAGTCTTTTTTTCGTTCTTCAATCTATGGCATTATTATTATTATTATTATTATTATTATTATTATTATTATTATTAGCACCGCGTCTTACTACCCGTTCGGGCTATACGCACTTACGCTAATGTGTAATGGTAGGGTGATTGTGAGATGAAATAGAGGACCTACAGTTTAACGTGGAATTCGAACCACGGTGGAGGCCTGCCATTCCCCACATTCACAAGATGTCTTGTCAGAGGTGAAGGAAGGGTTTGGTTATCAGATAAATCTTTGCCGGGACCGAGGATTGAACCCCGGACTCCAGCACAAAAGTCCGACACCTTACCTCTAGATTGCCAGGTCACCCCTAGAGCAGTAGAACTAACATTTAATCAGGAAATAGAACTGGACTACCCAAATCGGAAATAGTCAAGGACCAAAACTAGGAACATAATAATAATATATAATATAATAATTATAATACATATAATATAATAATATATAAAATAATAATAATGATTATTAATATCGTGTCTGGGCTACATCAATTTGTAGCTCAGTTGGCGGAAAGATTAGCCAGTACTAAGGTACGCCCGGATTTACTAATCGTACATCTTTTCTGTGGAAGTTATTTCAATGTTCCGGTGAGATGAGGGGATGATGATAGTGAATAAAAGTGTGTGGAGCCAATTAATACCTTTACCTAAACTAAACCTAGCTAACCAAACCCTGATGATCATGGGAATCTTTCCCTTTTCGAGAAATATTCGCCGGTACCAGCAGGGAATCGAACCCGTGACCTTTAGGTCAGAAGCCAGGAGCTGCGATCAATATACCACAAGGCCGTATAACTAAGTAAATGTGATTGTTTTTAACCGAAGATTTTCTTTTCATTCCTTTAGTTCTTTATCTTTTGCCTGACTTGTTTCCTTTGTCGGCGTCACTCTAGTCTCGAAATAGAATTGATTTCTGATTATTCACTCCCCCTTCACGAAAATTCGGGCTTAGTTCCTCTAAATTTGAACCTTCTCTACTCTCATTAGCGTAAATGTGCGAATATCCTAGGCTGGAAGTAATGTGTGAAATACTACAATAAATTTCCATCCCCCTCTTCCCTGTCTTTTGTATATACACTTGTAAGCAATAAAAATATAACATTAAATTATTTGCCTTTAAAATAAACGCTACGACACAATCAAACATTCTTTTTCATGTCGTTTATCATAACTTGTAGCTAAATGCTCAAAAAACATTTAAAAAATAAAATAAATTCTTAGTTATATTGTAAAACGCTGTCCAAATATCCACTTTATGAACAAAATCATTTAGATACCTTTTACAAATATTTACAATTTTCAAAAATCAATCAATTATGAACCACGTTTAATTTTAGGTCTAGAATAAACATCATGAATGGGCCTCTTGGTATAATAACATAATATATAATTATCAATAATGAACTAAATCTATCAAACAGTTTAGGCTGCAGCCTCAGATACAGAGATGGTCAGAGAGAATTGCGAGAGCCCGCGTTTTTGTGTTATTGTTGTTTCTTAAGTCTGGGCCACATTCAACTTCAAGATTCATCAAAATATCGAAATAAACAATATACACAGTACAATACTATCTCTATAATATAAATCTAAAAGGTGTTTTTAGGGGTGTACGAGGCTTCAAAGTGTCGAAATTGAATTTCAACTCTTTCTATATTTGACTTCGACACTTAAAATGAATAATCTTGGCATAATCAACACATTTGGTAGGAAGAAGGAAACTTTGATATATTTGATCGAACGTAATGAGTTCTCTTATAACGTAACAATTTAGCATTTCATCTCTCTGCCCATCCGTCTGGTTCTTTGTACCACCTTAACGATTAGATGAATGAGGTAAATTTTACAAAATTTGTCAAAGACATTCTTTGAACTTAGGCTGAACAATAAATGTACATAATTATTTAATAACTTTGAAAAATGTTCAATTTGTTCGTTTCAATATGGCAAGGTTTTTCGTTTAATAGCTTATCTCAAGTGAATTTAATTTCAAATTCTAAGCAAGCAATTTAGTACCTAGGGCATAATTATTTTTTCAACTTTTAACATATATGGTGATAATGACATATTAAACCACGTTAACCATAGTTAATCTTGATTTTAGTGTACCATTGAATAGAATAATAATTTATTTTAAGTCTAGCTTGATCACCAAGGCAAATTAGAAGTTTTAAATCCAAGAATAAATACTGGGATATAATTCTTTTAACTTAGCATTTATATTCCTAGATCAAGAAAAATATGTTGCAATAAGTGAATTAAAGCTCAAAACCTCCAATTACCTGACCATATATTCGATCAAATAATCAAACAAAACAAACATAACTACTCTATAAATAGCGCTTTATTCGGATAACCTGACTGTTAAATGACCTACATTTTTTTCGTTATTTCTCTGGTACCTGATACCTGGCTACCTGATATTCATATATTAATGTCAATAAATTGCAATTTCAGACACGTTCCTTTAAAAAACAATTTTATAGTGCCATTAATAAATATACAGAATCAAATGTACTCACTCTAAGACTTATCCCAAACATTTCTATGTGATTAGAGAAAAGTTAATTTCGTTCTGTAGCTGATTTGGATATTAACCTTTCTCTATAACTTCATTGTATAGTTTAAAAAAATCCCTCTAAACACGCCATAATTGACACTTCTATCCTTAAAATATGTCACAATCTAAACAAATTTATAAAACACAGAATCTATTTATATTAATCATTAAATAAGGATACACAATCAATTCATTTATTAAAACATATAGGGTATGTTTCCCATTAATACGATGATCAGATAATCAAACAGTTGATGGGAGAGAATTGGCTGGTTAGCTTGAACAGAGATATGACAAATGTTTATTGTTTGTGTTGAAACTGAAAATTAGGTTTAGAAGATATAATTATTACTTGGAGTGGGTCATATGGATTCGGAAGTAACAGAGGAACGAAAGAATCCATTCTGTCTTTGAGGAATCTATAGAAAAACACATAAACAAGAATAGGTACGTACATTGCATTTGTGAATATCAAAAAAAAAACATTTGATAATGGGGAATGGAATAAAATGTTTGAAACTTTAAAAAAACTTGAGCTCAATTACACCATTGAAGAATAATATACAACTTATACAAAAATCAGAAAGCAATAGTTAATTAGCATGAATACGAAGGAAAAATTAGTAAATGTGTTTGACAAATATGAAACCTTTCTCCGATTATCTTTAACATTTATGTAGAAGAAGTACCAAGAGAGGTAAAAGAAGAAATCACGTCTGGAATTAAAGTAAGTGGAAAATTTATTAACACACTTCGTTTTTCTGATGACTTTGCTGTTTGTGCTGAAAGTGAATAGTATCAATGACTACTAAAAAAATAGATTAACTACTGATAAATTGATATAATATTTATCTCAACAAAAAGAAAAACCAATATAATGATGTGCAGTTAAGGAGAAATCATTCTAATGAATATAGAAGTAGAAGAAATAAGGCTACAGCAAGTAATGAAACTGCTACCTAGGAAGTAAAATGACCGAAGATAACACAATAAAGATATTATAAAAAAGAATAGCGCAAGCTAAGAAAGCTTTTCATAACGAGAAGACACTAACCCTGACTAGCATAAATTTGTATCTCAGGAAATTGTTCCTAAAGGCACATTATAGAACTTAACACTAACGGATGTGAAACACTGACCATTGGCGCAACTGAAAAGAAAAGATAAGAAGTTTTCGTGATGTTTAAAGGAATTTTGAAAATTTCATGAATTGAGGTGGTATCAAATACACAAGTACTAAGAAAGACAAATGAAGAAAGGAAACTTTTGAAAGGTATACAACAAAGAAGAGTTAAAATGGTAGGCCATATACTGAGACATGATAGTTTGATGATGATAATTATTATTATTATTATAGAATGAGATGTGGAAGAAATAAATTAAAGAGGAAGACCCAAACTGGAGTTTATGAAACAGATAACGAACGATTTTAGCAGAAGAAAGTAACAGATGTTAAGAAGAATTGGTCCAGAATTGGCAAAAGTGGAAATCTGCAACAAATCAATCGCAAGGCTGATGACCTAGTGAAATGTACTTAATGGAGAATTTTAAAACTTAAAGTAGTGTTATGTGACATCAATTAAAACTAAAATTAGACTTCAGCTTTGATTTTTCTTCTATTCGACATCACTTCACATTTAAAAATTTATCTTCAAACACCTCTAATTATTCCCCCCAAAAAAGCGTTGAAAGAATAAAATGTTGAATTTAGAAATACGTTTAATAAAGTAAACCATTGTAGAACTAATTACACATTTTTCTAGCATAAAGTTTCTTTCAATCTATAATTTATATTAATTTGTGGTGGATGTGTTCCACGTAATCGTCAGTTAGTCATACTTATTTAACCTATTTGTTTACCTATCATCTCTTTAAGAAGTTACTTGTTTCGTTATTTTAACTCATCATATTTGGGGCTTCATATGAGCACTAATTTTAAAGTATTCAAATTAAATTTTTCAAAAACATATTTTTTGATAATTACAGACTTCAATCAATAAAAGTTGATTAGGATTTTGGTAGGAATTTTCTTTTAATATAAACTTTGTTTTTGTGGTAAACATTGATATTATTTTACTTGTGTGTTACTATTAGTATTTTTTGGGATTGAAATTATCTATGAAAGTGACAGCTTCAGATCACATGTATTGATGTGTGAATATATAAAAATTAATTTAGTAACATTATTAACTGTCTAAAAGGTTTTTTTTCTATCTGTAAGTGACTGAACTTAGTGGATCGCAAGCTACCTCTTAGTAAGTTGCAAGCATCCAGCGGGCCAAGGGTTGTGAGGGTCTACCTTAGTGAGGCCGCATACCTGTCTAGCAGTGGCAGGCTGCTAGTTCCAGTCAGGCCTCTCGAATGCTAGATGGATCCTAGCTCATGGTAACGTATAGTAACCTACTGCCGTGCACAGGTATCGCAAATGCCAGCCACTCTGGATCTCAAATCCAACTAGCTTTTGTCGGGTGAAAGACGCTCTTGCACTCTCTTGCGCATGCGTCGCTGCGAATATTCAGAGCTTCCATCCACATAAGATAAACACCAGTGTCAAGCTTATTTATCTGGATTCCAGTCCCTGCAAGTTTTCTAGAGTTAGTGCAAGCAGTTCATCAAAACACTTTCTCGACGGACGATAAACTGTAAAAAAAATGTATTAGGGTCATCTAAGTCACTGACCATATGGGCCAAACTATTCGGTAAGTTCGATTAATTGAAGAGAAGAATCCACCACCACCTAGGGCTCTGTCTTTTTCGGCGTCGAACCTCAACCAACAACACCACATGTTCCTCTGAGGAGAACAGTTTCACGACTGGCATGTGACAGGTGAGAGTGTGGTGGCCGACCCAACTCGCAATTGTCAGCTGGAATCTGCTAGAAGCGTCAGTTATTTTATCATCTGAAAATGTTAGTGTTTTTATTTTACTTTTAACATGTTTGTATTAATACAACTTGTATTAGTATGCAATTAATTAAGAAATACTCTCTCTGACATATGCTAGGCAAGTGGGTAAGCGTGTGGCACACCCAATACTTCTGTTTCGTGGGCTAGAAGTCCCGGGTTTCGATTTACGTAAAAACTAAAAAAAAGTCTAATTATTAAAATGTGGGTTCTTTCCTTCCCAATGATGAATTGGTGGTCTGGAAACTGCATGTCATCTTCCAGAGATATACTAGTTTTTAAGTCATGTAGTGATATTAGTTTTTCTTTTAAATCCACAACATTTAGGGGAAAGTGGGGGCTTCAATAAAGATGGGTATTTATTTTTTTGCACCCCATTCTACTATCCATTTGAGTTGTACACATAATTTGTAGTAATTACAATAATGTGCTAAGGATGAGAAAGGTTGAATTTAGAGGAAGTGTACTCACACTTTATTTCGTGGAGGGTGAATGGGAAACCATTTAGGATAAACCACCCTCAGTACACCCAACAGAGAATCGAACTCCAATCACCCCTTCATTGGCAGTTTAATCTGATGCGAGAGTGAGTTCATGTTTTTGGATATTGAAATTATCAAATATAATTACGGACCGCTATTAATTAACAATATTAAAATATATTTTGGTACTTTTTCAGCTTCCTTTAAAATACATTGATAGGCTTAAAATATGTGTGTGCTGCCATTATTAACACCTTTCAGAAATAAGATATCAAAAATGTAATTACCAAATGAATAAAAATTAACAAACAAGTTTTTAAAGTTTTCATAAAATATTTTATATTTTATACCCATAATTTTACGATGCTGAAGCTTTTAAAGAAATATAAGCTGGTTTATAGTATTATGCATATCGAGATTAAATTTTGTTGTTTTATATTTTCTTATTTATGTTTAGGAGCTAGAATAAAAGGGTTGACTATAGTTTAATATCCGCTCGCTATGTGTCGGTTTTAAGGGTTGTTTTCTCGCACCCTCTAGCATCAAATCTACCCCTTCCTTGCCCTACCGAGCCTGTTCCCAGAGGGAAGAGGTGGGGAAATAGGGGGATGCTTTCAAGTGACTCGTTAGCACTACACTCTGGTTAGCTAGGAGAAGCGGTTGTGGATCGTGGTCGCTATTCATCATTCGGTGTTTCTTTTATTTATCTCACTTTATCTATTTCTATAACACACCTTACTACTTAGCTTAGCTGGTAGTACATATTCCGACTGATTTAAGGTCATTCAACCATCAACATTTTATTGAACAATTTTAACAAGTGGCAAGCTATAAATAGTGATTCAATAAGTCAGAGCTGAGGAAGATATAATTTAGGGGAAATACACCAGTATTTGCGTAGAGTGTGTGCTAGAAACCAGTTATGATGGATTAAATAACCCGGCTATTATATAAAATATTATAGCCTATATATTATTATACATGCATATTTAATTATTATTTATACTACTATAAGACTACTGCATAGTCTAGTGGTAAGAGCACTGGCGTCCTAAGCCAAAGGTCCTTGGCTCGATTTCCGTGGTCAGGTGTTGTTTTCCAATTTAAAGATCGGAATCTATTTAGAAAAAAACCCTTCAAATTACTCCCCGCCAGGATTCGATCCACAGCCATCCAGTTACTGAAAAATTATACACCAAATGAGACTAAAATCTTAGTCCGTGTGGCCACTGGTGTGAGTGCTAGGCCTGTTATTTATTTATTTTTCCAACGTGTCATACCACATATCCAGGCGATAGGCTCCTCTGCGTATTTTAATAACTGTTATGCGGTAGGGGACGAGGAAATTAGAATCTAGAGGAAACGTACCCATATTTGTGTGGAGGAAGGATGGGTATCAATTTATGAAAAATCACCCTAAATACTTCAAGCCAGGATTTGAACCCCAACGCGCTCCGTCACCAGACCAAACGTGACTTGAGACCTTAGTTCATGTACCTCCTGAGGCAGAGGCAAGGCGTGTTAACCAATCACCTAACCACGGTGGTGAGACAGGAGTATCTATTTTTAGCAGAATATATTTTATAAAAAATAACACGCACACACAAACTTCTCGCACTCACTCAACCAACCTGCAGTTCTCGCGAAGGATAGAAGGGCAGGGGACTGTAAAACAGGGATAGAAAAAGAAGAGAGGGGGGAGGTTCTGACTCCTGGGGGAAATCAGCCCCCGGTTTCAGTAGGGGGTATGAGGAACCAGTGGGGGGTGGAAGGAGGGGTCTACTCCCTAGGGAAGTGTAAACATGGTGCGTTGTACCCCGGGTGTGTAAGAGTAGGAAGAGAGGGGGAGAGGGGGTTGCAGAGAATACGCGCAGCGGAATTAGGGTGACACCAACTCTTTTCACACACACATTCCACCACCACGCGTGGGCTGAAGTGTTTGTTGGGGAAAGGGAGGGAGGGGAGGAAGGGCTTTATAGCACACTCCGCGGCACGCCTGCATTCCAAGTGCCTCGCGTTGTTACAGGCTTTTTTTTCTGTTTATTTTTCTCGGCTCCTAACCTTCTCCCCATCCATTTTTCAAAATGTAAGGGATCAATGGAACAAGTGGGGTAAAATGTGTGTGGGGGGGAAGGGGGCAGTAAGCCTCAAATATGCTCAAAAGGTTATATGGGGTTCAGATAAAATAAAATAAAAAGTTGTCATTCAAACAAATTTTTGACAAGAGTGAGATTATTTCTAGTCTTATATCTATAAATATATATGCATACATATACAGAAACGGCCAATGACAAGTGTATGTATATATATGCATACACTTGTCACTGGCCGTATCTACTTAGTGATGTTTGCCCACCTCAGGATATGGATTGATAAGGAGCACGTCATAAAAGATGGCAGAAGGCAATGGGTTATTTTCTTTGGACTTTTATTATAAAACGAGTATGGACTATAAAATGATATTTACAATTTATACCAGAACTAAGTATAAACACTACGAACAAGTCTTTGTCACATTCTGCAGGTCCCATGAACCCTTTCCCTGGTCTCTTATGCCCTTCAGTCCCGACATGAATGGTAGCCCGGAACATTTAACACGATATTTACCAACACGGTTAATCCTGTAAAACAGCCGTATCTGTGGTAACTTTTAATAAGTCTCTCAAAAAGACTGTAGCAAAATTACATCACGACTAGACTGTAACAAGACTGTAACAAGTTATAACAAGACTCTAACAAGACTGTCGCGTATGCTCGTACCATTTCTTGTTCTCTCTGCAATACTACACCTCTAAGCACTTCCTCTCTCAACTACAACCATTTTAACTGTTGATTCTACATAGTTTATATAAATAGAATATATTTATTTTTAAATTGTAGGTTTATGGCTAGTAAACTTTTTTAGGTTTATGGCTAGTAAACTTGTTTAGGTTTATGTTCAGAATATTTTAAGCTTGGGGGCTGTAAATATTTCGACTATTTTGGTATCAATTTTCTACCTTGTTTTCATTTGTCATCAAATAAAATGCTGACTTAGAAATTAAGGCTATATAAAAAGAGAGAAAAAAGTTTTCAGAACCAAATTCAACCTTATTACTGGTAACCGCATTATATCTGCAGTGGGAACGGCCGCAAAATTAATTCAATTGACTTTTTATTTTGCCGCAAAAGGCTGGAGAACAAGTTTAATTACTGTGAATGGCTTTATTTTGTTTTAAAAACTAAACCATACATTTATTTTTCCAACTTTACACATCTTATAAGCCGTCCAGGCTATCCACATGTTCACACTAATCTAGTGAGTAAGAGAGTGGTTAAGTTTAAATATAAAATGCACTCGTATTTGCATGGAGGAAGAGATAGAAGCCCTTTAAGTAAATATGGATGAGATTCGAACCTGACCTCACCTATCACTGGAAAACAAGACTGACATCTTTGTCTACGTGTCCACCGGTGAGGATACTTGAATGTTATCATCTCCATTTTTAATCTAGCGATTTAACAAGTTTGTACCCGTTTCAGTGGCCGAATGGCTTAAGGCGTCACTCTCGTAGGTAGATTGCTCTGCTGATGACGGAGAGAGTGGGGTTTGAATCCAGGTCATTTCTACCAAGGGTGGTTTTAATTTAATTGTTTCCCACCCTCATTCCACGCAAATGCTGGTAGATTACCTCTAAAATTCTTACTTCCTCATCTCTACCCCATTATTATCATATATTCATGTAACTGAAATGGTGGTAAGATGCGGTTTATAATAAATAAAAACTATCAAGTTTTCATTCAGCTCTTTCCCCGTTTCCACACCCGAGAAAATCTATCACACGAATCAATAATCAATTAAGGATTGATCTCTGACATTCGGGTGACATGGCCAAAGGTTTTCAGTGCTGTTTAATTATTGATTTTTGTTCACTGTACATTATAATTATAGTTTTTTTATATAATATACAGATGTCATCAAAAAACTTACAAACATACTTAACTCAGGACAGCAATTCTATTACTAGACACCCAATCACTTTAGATCACTTTATATTGACTAATTAGATAACACGACGAACCCATCATGAAAATATTAAATATCTTCGTCAGCACTCCCTGGAATCGAACCAGGAACCCCCTTACCCTTTAGTGACACCTATCCTTGGTGTTCAAATGTTTCTGATAGTTTGTAAGTAATTATATCATCTCTCTATGGTATCCCATCCTGTTTGCGACACAAAGTAAACAACAAAGAAACGAGCGAATGAAAGGCTCTTGCGATTGACACACCAACTCTGCACTGCGACTGTGTTTAAATTAAACTGTCACTCCTAGATGTATTTTTAAATCGAATAAATGAAAGTTAATGGAGCGGCCACTCAACTGTACTAGCAGTTTACAGCACATTGTCCTCTTGTGGTGTGAGTAGAGTTGACTTAACATTTTTACTATTATAATGCTACCCGCTTCAATGGCTGAATGATCTAAGCCGTAAGGTGTCACTCTCGTGTTAAAACTATACTGCTGAAGACGGGAAGATCGGGGCTGGAATCCCGGTAGGGTCCACTGAATTTAGTGTAAAATTGAAGTTTTATTTAAGTTTATAATGATAGTAATACTGTACTATACTTGTGTGGTTTCAACCAAAACCAGGGATTTAATCAAATGACCAATCAAAATGCAAGAGAAATGTTTTAGTACGAGTAGTATTCTTACAAGTATTGGAACTTGACAGGTCCTATCTTATTTGAGACTTTAAGTAAACAATCACACATTTTCTCCTTCTCTAAGCAGACCTGTCAAGTTCAAATACTTGTAAGAATACTACTCGTACTAAAACATTTCTCTTGCATTTTGATTGGTCATTTGATTAAATCCCTGGTTTTGGTTGAAACCACACAAGTATAGTACAGTATTACTATCATTATAAACTTAAATAAAACTTCAATTTTACACTAAATATATATATATAGTAGAAGGAGAAAAAACGTGAAGAACTAATTAGAAGAAAAATATGCCACATTTTAGACTTGTGACTATAAACCCTTCGCGATATTTCTACAACGAATCTTTATTTATTTTTAAAATCCAAACTGTCTAGCCATTTCGAATTCAACATTTCTTTACAGATCATTTTATTACTCTCCTAATTCAATTCGCTGACAGGGTAGCAGGATCGAGCTTCTTTGTTCGTTTCTTTTTAGGAGCATGGGAATGTTTTATTTCCTTTCCTATTAATAGATCCGCAGTTCTTTGAAATATATAGATGCTTTACGTACGTATATACAGTTACTCTGACAGAGTATACGGCATGTGACACTATAAAGTTCCCAGACATGTTGTATGTCAAAGTCTGACCAAATATTCTCACCCCCCTCTTCTATTTGATAACCATCATTTAAGTTGACCTCTGTGTTCTTGGGATAAAGTCCTGGCCTCAAGACCCAATGGTATTGGGTTCAAACCCAGCCGCGATCGAAGAATTTTTCTTGAGCGATACAAATTTATAGCACAACTTCCTTCAGAGGGAAGGTAAAGCTGTCGGTTTCATGCCGATTGTGGCATGTAAAAGAATTTTGGAAACCTTTTCCAGCAAAATTTGGAAGGTCCTTTCACTCTCACTCCTAGAAATTATCTTGTTCTGATATAATTGGTCAGTTCAGAAAGCTCACGTTAAATACCTCAAATAAATAAATATTATTAAAATGGGGTGTATATTTATTTGTTTTTAATGTAACTTTTATCCGTGCTGATGGTCAATTATTCAGAGTTGCTAGTCTTTTGGTTGCTGATTATATTAAGGTGTTTGGGGTGCTCTAATCTCAATCGAGGTGGATTTTTAGAATCAATTTTCCTATCCTTTTTTCTACTTTAATTTGGATACATTTTTCCTAAGCGATGCATAGTAGCCCTTGTGTTAAAATAAATATAATATTTGTATTTTTACTCGAATTGGTGAACACGTGGACCAAGACGTCAACCTTGTATGGTCTGGTTTGCCATCGATGAGGAAGTTTAAGATTCTAATCCTGGCCATGTGTGTTAGTGGGTTTACCCCCTTGATTATTTCTCACTCTACCTCCACGCAACTGCTGTATATTTCTTCAAAAATTCTAACTTTCTCATCCATAATCAAATTCTGAATTCACTCAAAAAGCGCGTTGGCCTGCTCTAAGAACCGCATCAGTCAAACTACGTCTTACGGCCAGTATTTTGGACTCCTTTGTACCAAGGGAAAGCTCACTGTGTTCCCTGCCTGGGGCTCTAGCCGTGAGTTTGGGACAGGTAGGCACCAAGTATGTTGCTCGCTATCCAAGACTGCATTTCGTATTAATATGGCCTGGAGCGAGTGAGGTTGTACATACAAACATACATACATACATACACACAGAGAGACCCGCTGACATATCTGCAGGACATTGCTCCCGTTATAGCTCGAGTACAGTCTGTTACACGAAAATGTGTTTCCATCTGGACCCACTGGTTCTTCCTAAGGGCTCACTATGGTGTCTACTCCATCAACTAAAAAGGAGGAGAGATAACCACTCACTTTGGCTGAGAGGTCTAATGGGATTAAGGGCCAAGATTATGAAGGTCATTCGAATGATAAAACAGATTTTTGAACACCAAGTCTTACTACACATACGTACTAATTGTTCTAATGGTTTTATAGATTATGAAGGTCATATTTAGAGCAAGTGTACCCAGATTTGTATGGAGAAAAAGTGCTAAGTAATTTTGGGGAAAAAATCTTCACTACATATGACCAAAATTAAAGCCTCAATCTCCCAGTCATCGGCTATCTAGTCTAATGTTAGAGTTAGACCACGCAACCGTTGATTTTTTTTTATCTCTGAGTTTTAGTACCAATCCCAGATATCCTAATTTGATTGAACTAAAGGAAGGTAGAATTTGGTGGGAATAGACCCATATTTACGTGAAGGAAGAATGGGAAATTATTTAGGGGAATAAAACCACGCACAGTAAACCTTAACCCTGACCTTCCCCTAACAAGCAAATCAAACTCTACGACCTTGATTGTCAGCCCGCGTAACCCACTAATGGTTCTGTTGTTATTGTCCTGAAGTAGCTCTGCTCCACTAGACATAAGGCTTGCATTGAGCTTGAGTCACAGTTGACAGATTTCGGTGTTCGAATCCCGCTTTTGTACATTGCAGGTGTTTTCCCACGGGTGATTTCTTTTTATGGTTTTCCCATCACCTCTCCACACTGGTAAATGTTAATTTTATAGAAGTGACCATCTCCATTCCAAAACCTTAAGTTAATTATTTAATAAAACTGATCTTTAGCGTAAACATTAATAAGAAAATACCCACATCAGCGGGCACAAGGACTAAACGTCCAACTTGTATTTTCTGGTTATCTGGCAACAAGGAAGTAAGGGTTTGAATCCTTATAGTGAGGGCGTTTTAACCTAAACTATTTACAACTCTCCCTCCACGGAAATGTGGGCCTATTTCCTCTAAATAGTGCGCAACTGACAGTAAGGTGCGTTGCAAATAGAAAGAAAAGCTAATCAGTCAAATGTATTCAATCAGATAACGTGTACGCCCCTTTGAGTTCTTAGGTAGGCAAATCAGAAATCCTCTGAGTTTGGCGTGTCAGTCTACTCCGAGGGGACTCTTCTTTGCAACAACCTCCGACATGGATTCAATCCACCTCTTGACGACGGACGAACTTTGTACACGGACGAGAAGATCTGTTCTATTCGTATCACCCCTCATTAGTTATGAAAGTTCTACGAGGTCAGTGGCAGATCCTGGGATCTTATTAAAGGGGAAGTTCCCAGGATACTATGGCTTTGAAGTTGTGGGAGCTTCTTCTTATTATGGGTGGGTAGGTTCGGTTCTTTGGTTCCGCTGGTGATTAGTAAAACCATCTATGACAATATTAGCGAATATAAAACATTAAATAAATATATTACCATGGCAATAACTAGAATATTCAAGTGTTCGACTAGTACATACTTTGTTTAGTTTTAAAATAGGGGATTGTCGTGACTAATTAGAACAGATTATTTTGTAAGTGCATAAAATCTTACTACCCGTTCGGGATATCCTCGAAATAAAGTAGAAGGTAGAATTTATAGGAGAAGTTGCATCATTTCCGTGAGAGGGGGAGTCTAAAATTATTAAGAAAGCATTCACCCTCAATACACCCGGCCGGAATTAGCCTATAGCCCCAACCTCCCTATCACTAAGAAACCAGGTAAAACGAGGTATATATCTTGAGTTCATGTGCCCAGCGAGAATGATGAAATAATATAACTCTCATCAAAATGGTTAAAAATGTTGGAACCAAACCTATACCTACTAATAGCCTTCCCTACGCTCTTGTTCGAGACTTGCTCCCGCGTCACACATCGCCCAGTTGTGACGAATGTAGAGTCTGGGGTGCTGGTAACTGACTAACATCTAGAAAATAAATATATTTCTAATGTATTCATTCGCCAAACCATATTTTCTGCACGACAATATTTTGAGTTATCACTTTTTGCAGTCAAAACTTTCACAGTATTTTTTTTTTTACAACTTTGACATTATTGAAACATGAACATATGAAAATGATCGTTTGTAAGGTTTTTTTTATGGAAACGCTCTCTCGGGTTCATTTAAAAAATTAAATGCTTTTCAAATGAGAGCTTCTACAAGGCTGCTTTCTCTCCACAAATAAAATGGTGACCCATCTGTTATAAGATTAGTTTATGAAAAGTTTTATTTTAAAACGTATATTGTATATGACTTTTTCCTCTGAGCTAAAAAAATAATTTACATATTTTGATGTCCGGTTAAAATAAAATACAACTATGAATATAATATTTTTTAACTTATTATTTCACATGCTATAAAATATCTTGTTGCCACAACCACAAAACAAAAATCACAATAGTTTTATTGAAAGATCTTGTTCTTTAAATAAGCTAACAAAAAGCCAATCGTACAGTAAGCCTGAGGGAAGTATTATTAGAAGTGTTTGATAACATTCTATATTTACTACATCTAGCTTTAGAGTATACATATTTGCTAATTAGATATCAAGTATTACAAACTAACTTAATCTAGGACCTTTACGTTCTATTATATACACGCCGCCCTAGGTATATACTAATAGGATAGCAGGATTAACATGTAAGCAAATAATAAATACCTTGGTCATCAGCACATTTAGAATCAAACCAGGTCCTTTGTTAAAACCTTTCGAACCACTTAGGTGTGGGGATGTACAATTTCTGTTGGAAAAATAGGCCTACTATTCATGCATTGTAAGCTGACAACTTTTTTTTTTTTTAGAAAGTGCACATTAATAATCCCAGATAACAACACTACAACGACTGTACACGAGAACGGGAGCCAGAGCTACTCAATCATTCATCTCCAGATTGCCAGAGTTCTCTCTCTTCTCTTTCAAAGTCTCTTTCAGCGACCAGCTTGTTTCTGAACTGGATCCGCTATCCGATTCCTCGCCCGCAATCCGCAGACCCGACGTGGAGTGTGGAGGAATTGCAATGATACGCCTTGGGTCATCCAACAGATAAACATCACCTAGTTACAACTTTGTTTTCTTGTATAATGTCACAATATCATGTTAATTGTTTTTAACGATTTGTTTTATCATTTAAATGTTTGTGGATACTAGCGATGAGGGGGTCGGGGGGATGAGGAAAAGTAATCTAGCCATGAAGGTAAGTACAGTTCAATTCCCTTGGAAAAGAATTTAAAAAAAATATTGTGAACAGAATTGATAACATTTTATAATTTTATTAGTGTTGTTTTATAAGTACCTATCGATATATCTATTAAAAGTGACCCACTCTAGTGGACGAAAGGTCTAAGGCGTCACTTCTGAGGACTGGGAGATTGGAATTCGAATCACGATCGGTTATACTGAGAGTGGTTTTCCCAAAAGGTTTACCAATCTGTTCGGTTTGGTCTCTATAGAAATGTGTGTACACTTCCTCTAAATTCAACCTGTTTCATCTCTAATTCATTTAAAGTAATCGGTACATGTGCGTATAGCTCAAACCAGTAATAAGAGGTGGTGCTATAAACATTATTAAGAATGTCAGCCGGCTATAAAATGACTTTACGTTTGAATACGGAAACGCAAATTTAGTAAATTTTTTAGCTGTCAAATAATGCCCTTCCAATGAAAATTTGACTGTAATTAATGTTTGGTTAATTTAATTGTTGGGAACGTGGACAAAGGTGTCAACCACTTACAAATAAGTTCGGGGGTTTAATCCCAGCCAGATGCACTAGTGTTTTTTTTTACCAACTCAGTTTTCCATCTCTCCTCCCACGAAAGATACTGATATATTCCCCTTGAATTATACCTTTCTTGTCCCTATCCCATTTTATTGAATATGGGGATAGCTTGGATGGGTAGTAAGAGGCCATGCATATAAAATAACCTTTCTCTTACCTATACCGTAAATTAATCTTCTAATGAGCATTACGTTAAACTTAATAATAAGAAAAATATTGTTATTGGTCTGTTGCCCAAGTTCACAACAAGGATGTACCAGATTCTCAGCCTTACGGAAGTTTCTCTGCGATCTTTGAACCGGGTTGAGTCCTTCAACACTGGGGTTTTCTAGTGACAAAGGCTCAGCAAAAAAAGCACTTTCAAATGTGCAATTGAACGACTAACTTTTAACATGTTCGTCATAAAGGGACCATTGTAATCGTAATGGGTAGTTTGCTTAACTTCTTTGGGAAATAGTATTATGTGAAGAGGGGGTTGGGTCTCTACCTGAACTTTACTTTCTGCAAGCAGACTGATTGACTCGAGAAGGATATTTGTTTATCTTGTTTTAGTGAAACCATGTTTAAAATGAGTTTTTTTACCGCCCTTTAGTGGCATCTAGTGTTTAAGGACTCAGGTTATCCCACGGAGTGCAGACATTTGAACCTGGAGGCTGATGGTTTAGTGTATCTTTGTTTGTGCCCAAGGTGTACCAAAGAACAACAGCATTTGGACTCTTGCCCAAAGACTTTTAGTAGGTGTTTTGGTTCAAATTTCTTAAGAATGAGGGATCCAATGCCCCTACCTCGGAAAATTTGGGGTCATTTTGTGTGTCTTGAAGCTATTAATAGGATGTTTTCATAATAATTAGGGGCATTTGATCGTAACTAAGATAAGGTTTTGCGCTCGGCTTATAACATACTTTTATACACTGAATGTACTAAAGTCGCCTTTAAGCTATAGTTGTTATATTTTACCTTACCATTTGGGGAGTTACAAAACATATTTTATTCCGATCAATCAAAATTTGTATTGGCACAATGTACCCATATACCTCTTCAGTTCCTGCACCCTTGATACCTGGTAAATGTATATAGCACTAGTTGATGTGTGAGTCATATCTCATGCTTAGATAAGAGTTTCTATCGACGCTTTTTAAATCTATTTTCTGTTCCTTTTGTGAGGCCACCCACTTGACACGCTCGTGGGAGGTAAAATGAATTCTATGATGAAAAAAATTGCATATCGTTAAAAGAGCGCTAGTACGACGGGGGGGAGAAAAAGCCGTGTATTCCCTTTTATCTCTAGTCCGTCGAGAAAGTACTTTTACTTTCCACAGTTGGTATTGAAGTAGTGAAGCGTATGATGCACGCAAGGAAATGGAAACAGTTTGGCAGGCCATAAATTTTCCAACACGTTATAATAAAAGAGACTACTTGGAAGGGGAAAAAAAATGTGTTTCAATAAAACATCTGCAAGGTATCAACCATATCTTTTGAATTGAAGTCAGCTGGAACTTGCGAAAAGAAACATTTAAACCATTCTACATAATTTATTACACTGTCGACACTTCTTAGTTGGAATGTTATTTTGGTTACTTGATGATGTTTTTAAAATTTCTGAAATTTGAAAACGGCATTTTACCCACAACGGGGATCACGCTGGAAAAGGTGCCAGTCTCATAATATATTTTAATCTACCAGCCAAGTGTAGGTGACGGTTCGCATTCTGGCTGGGTGTACTGAGGGCGGTTTAAACTAAAGTCCGTTCACCATAAGAGTTGTTTTCTGAAAGGCCTTTTTCCCTACCAGAAATCTAATCTATAGTAGGATATTGGTAAGAAAAACGACCTTTCAGAGGTCAGTTCCTACCGTGAATGGAGTATAAACCGTTTCCCCCTCAAATTCAAAGCGAATGTGGGTCAACTTCCTCTAAAAACTAACTTTCTTATCTCGCTCCCATTAGTGAAACTATTTGAATATCCCGAACGTGTCGTAAGGCGTACTGCAAAAAAAAACTATGGAATTTTTAATGTAATAACTTACCAAACAGTTTACATATTCATACGCCAAGCAACGTGATCAATGGCTGCCCCTTTTTTACAGCTGTTAATTAAATATAAATATATTTTGATAATTTTTGGTTACTCTATATCTATTTTTACAAGATCTTGATCATTCTTTTTGTGGCAATCCGCTGGTAAATTCCCGCATTATCTGTTTTATTAATGCCACAGCTGCTTGTCCATAAAACGAGGCACCAACTTAATTTGTGATTTGACAGTAACATATTTTAGACTTAAGCAAGGAAGTTTACTTGAACAAACTCATAAAAAATATTTTAAGTATACGAGGGACTAAATATATACATATATATTCTTTAATATTTGAAGTAAAGTCTAGGTTCCATACAAAAGTATAATGCAATAATTAAAAAAAGAGTCCAGTAATATTTAAGTAACCTACATGTAAAATGTTTATACATAGAGTAAGTGTAAAATGTATCGAGGACAGACAAAATTGTGGAAAATAATAAAATTTTACTGTTGGGCTGGAAGGCGTGGGATGAGAAAATACGTAATTTTTATATTTAAAAAAATATGTTGTGAGCTTGTGTTTCTCCATCATGACATGTCCGTAACACTAACGAATACTTCCCTCTCACACATACCTCCCCCTGCTACCCTTTCTCTCTTATTCCTTCACCTACAACCCTCCACCCCCGAAGGTCTCCCGGGGCCATTCAGAACAGACCCGCACATTAGGTTGTGACCCGATTTTTCATTCCGTGGACGTGCAAGCGAAACACGTCAATGGAACATGTTCGATTTTTTTCCCCACGCCCCTTTTACCTCTCCCGTTACCCCTAACCAACAACTATCCACCTTTCTCTTCTTTCTAATGGCGAAACACACATCCTACAAAATCTAATCCCTTTACCCCTTCTTCACCTACTTCCCCTAACCCCTATGTGTGAGAGTGTAGATTTAAAGTTAAGCCGTGGCGTTGTTGTTTTTTCATCTGCACGTCCACGTAAGATTGGACAGCCGCGTGCGTGCGTCACTGCCAATTTGGAAACCATCCATCCATCCACCTGTCTCCGTTTTGCTCCTTTCGCACCAGTTTTCGAGTGTTCAACTATGGTTTACAAAAATAAAATGTAAATTAAACTAAATACTTAGCACCGCGTCTTACTACCCATTCGGGTTACACGCTTAGAAGTACTAATTACGTTAATGGTTTAGGAGTTGGGATGGTTGAATAGACAGGAAGTGATCCTGCATTTTTTGTGAAGGGAGAGTGTAAAATATTTGAGGGAAGCCCCCCCTCAGTACACCCGAGCGAGATTCGAACCTCAATATCCCCGTTCTCGTCAATCTAGTTGAACACGAAACCAGCGCGTTAGCTAACTATGCCATCGAGGCGGGTAAATTAAACTATAAATGTGGAATAAAAAATGTCCACCTTTTTAAAATGGAAAGAATGAACACGAGATATCCTACGTTGTAAGCTTAAACTTGAGTTTAATTCATTTTGAATATGAGAAAACACATTAAAATAGTTTCAAATAAAACAATAACATCGAATCTAGTTCTCTTCTCACTCGTATATTATTATTATTATTATTATTAGCACCACGTCTTACTACCCGTTCGGGTTATATGCACTTACGCTAATGTGTAATGGTAGGGTGATTGTGGGATGAAATGAAGGACCTACAGTTTAACGTGGAATCCGAACCACGGTGGAGGCCTGGCATTCCCCACATTCACAAGATGTCTTGTCAGAGGTGAAGGAAGGGTTTGGTAATCAGATAAATCTGTGCCGGGACCCGGGATTGAACCCCGGCCGCCAGCATAGAAGTCCGACACCTTAGCCCTAGACCACCAGGTCTCCCTCACTCGTATAACTACAACACTTAGTGGTTGAATGTATCACTAACGTCGGGCGTGCTGTAGAACCTATATGATAGTACATATATATTATAATCAAAGTATAGGTATATTAATACATCTACCCTTTTACAGGAATTATGGGATCTAGAATTTTTCAATTTTCAATTTACTGAAAATCTTTCATCTTTAGATGAAACTATAGCTTTAAGTTGTACTATCTGAGAATGTGATTCGTTGCAAGAAACATGAGTTTAAATCTGATTATCTTGTTTAACTAAAGTTTTAAACTACGTTTACAAAACCTGCATCGGTGGGCACGCAGATTAAATGTCGAGCTCATCTACCCTGGTTTACAAGTGACGGGAAGGATGAATCCCAAACCAAGGGAACGGAGTTATTTTTTCTAAAAGTTTGCATACTCTACTTACACACTAATATAGGTACATTTCCTATAAGTGTCCCTACCATCTTATTTTAATTAAATGCGAATAGCTCAGAAGGACACGCTTCGGTGTCCAGATGGATTAAGGCGTCACCCTCGTGTTGTACTGGCCTGCTGACAACTGGGAGATTGTCATTCCAATCCTGGTTGGGTCTACTGGAGGTGGTTTTTCCTAAATGGTTTCCTACACTCCTTCCACGCAAATGAGGGTATATTACCTCTAAAATGATTCCTTCCCCATCCCTACCCTATTTGTGTAATCAAACCTAGACAGGTATTAATACGCGATGATAAAAAAAACGGGCTGAACAAAAAAAAAATATATATATATATATATATATATATATATTATCCACAGTATTACCACTCTCCGTTCACTCTCAAATTGGAGCGGTGTTTTGGAGCTCCAACTGGCCAGGGTACGAAGAGGATTGAGGGAAGAGGGGGCGGGGGTCTACCGCAGCACGAACAAGCATACCTCTCATAAATATACAGTGGTGTAGTAAAAAAAAATATCTACTATAATAGCCACGGTGCGTGCTTTCGGCTACTAGATATATGACTTTGTGTAGCAATGAAAAGGAGTAAAGTAACTAGCCCCTTTTTCGACTCAGACGCACACATACACATATTCAACCCCTTCCCCTATCTTTCCACCCCATCGCAGTCCTTCTTTATTTATTTTATACTTCTTGCAAGGTAGTAGGCGTCCTTTCATATCTATACGCGTGTAGTCTAGATAGCGAGAAGATATTTCAACTGTACGGAATACTAACAGGTTGGTAGGCCTGAGCGCCCTGCCTGCTAGTGAACATGTCGGGGAGGACGTGGGGAGGTTATCGGAGTGATCTCCTTCCATTTTATAGACCCCCCTACCCCCTGCCCAGAATCTATCTTAAGAAATGAGATCCTCTCCGTAACGACGCTTTAGTTATTTAAGAGCTCTTAGCAGAAATGTTGGAAACAGTAGTGCCATGGATTATACTACCATCTGCGCCTTGCTTTACTTACAACCTCCACCACTCCCTTCAACTCTTTTTTTTTTT
>CABFVX010000374.1:41974-92377 GCA_902151425.1 Timema shepardi
TTTTTTTTTTTTTTTTTTGCATTTGGCGCTTTTATCGGTATGTAGTACCAGCACTAGATAGGGGTTTTACAGGTGTTCCCCAAGCCTCTCCCATCGGCCCAACGTTCCTGTAAGGTCTTAATATGTTATTTATGGTAAAAGCATATCAGTGATTGTTTTTATACCTAGAAGCTATAAGGTTTGTTTAAAGGGGTTTATATTCCGGTTTAGAGCCAACGTGCCATTTTTAATATTCTTGAAATATTATTTATAAGAAAATTACCAACTTATAATTATTGTTTATATTAGTGTGTCTAATGAGTAAAGATGTATTAAATAGCCAAACTATATATTTGTTTACTACAGCTATAATCGCATCTATATATCGCATTATTTTATTAAATCTAAATAATATGACAGTTAGATGTGGCTATAACTCTACGTAACAACTATGATAGCTTGGCTATTCAATCCATCATGACATGTGCACACTTACAATTGTTATTTAGCAGCATAAAGCCCTCCCGAGTCGTAAATGGGTGCGTTGCCTGATAGATCGTGAACTTAATTGATCCCTCTTATCATTTAGCTGACGGTTTCAACACGTCCATCACAGACTCTGCCTTGAAGAATTACCTTGGGCACGGTATGACTCATGGACAGCAAAGTGGTAAGAACAGTAGCGTACTAAGTTAGAGAACCTGGGTTTGATTTCAGTGTCCAACTGTAATTTTTCAATTCAAAGAACAGGTAAAGGGCTATACGGGTGTATATAAATATATATATAACTGTTCAATTTAATGAAAATACTGAGACTTGAGTTTTACAAGAAACTCTTTAGTCACGGAAATACCTTTTTAGTTTAAAGACTTGGATCATAATTTCAACATAATTTAATAAACAGAATTAGTACCTACTACATGCAACGGGGGGCACGTGAGCTAACACTTAAGCCTCATTTGGTCTGATTTGCCATTAATAGAGAGGTCAGGATTCAAATACCGGCAGAGTTTACTTAATTTAGTCGGTCCTAGGTGGCTCCCCACTCTTTTAGCAACTGTGGGCATATGTTCTTAAAAATATATACCTTTCTCATTTCAACTTTATTAGTGTAATTTTATCCGGTTGTACCGGATGGGTTGGGGGGGGGGTAAAAATGGACCACGTGGAATCAAATCACTGTCCCCTAGACTTTTGACTGACAACTCTAACCACGAAAATAAATAGCGTTTTTTTTTAAAGTAGGTGCTAGTAAATTTTTAAACACTAGGGCTATTTAACGGTTTTATTGATTGAATAGGAATTAAGAGGGTAGTCAGAGGGACTTACCACCAATTATCATGGGGAGAGAGAGGGAAAAAAGACCTTTTAGTTCACCCAGCTGTAATTTGAACCCTTACCTCTCCATCACCAGAAGACCAGACAAAATATGTTTGACTTGTATACCACGTGTCCACCAGTGCAGGTTTTAACGCAAACAAACATAAGTTAAAAGTGGACCACATTGACTAGAGATTACTTATTATCTTTCAACTGTCAAAATTGGCACCATCTTACAAAAGGGACAGATTCAGAGTATATGTATTGGTGAGCATAGACCAAAATAAAGTAGGTTCAATATATTTTTGATAAATTTTTGGATGAGGTTCTTTCTATTGTGACCCGTCTATATTTTAATTCCCTTACCATTCAGCCATGTGGCTGGGCAGGGTAGAACAGAGCTGGGTCCTATTCCAAGTAAACCGTGAAGAGGTTGTTTGAACCTATTAGAAAGAGAGAGAGAGAGAGAAAATGTGTGTGTGCATAAACAGTTTGGGAGCACAAAGCTACTGACTCTTGTGTTTATGAAGAAACTTTTCAAGATGTATCAAGTACACTCTTTACCGATAAGCTTTAGACCTTCTTACGGGACAAAAATTAAGTGTTCAATAGGTATTTATTGTACATCCTTGACATTACTCTTATGTGTAGTTCCTCCAGATGTGTTCTATTCTCACTCCATGTATACTTGCCAATGTGTGTTGTTAAAATGACCTAAACTACTCACATTTATTTTGCAATTCACAATTTTTTTTATTTTATATTAACGGTTTCGATGGCCACGTTGTCTGATGCGCTATTCTCACAGTAGACTATACTGCTGAGAACGGAGAGATCGAGGTTAGAATCTCGGTCGGATGTACTGAGTGTGGTTTTTTCCAAAATAATTTTACATTATCCCTCTACGCAAATGTGGGTACACTTTTTATAAATACAATCTTCCTAATCTCTAAAACCATCAGCATAAATAGTACATTAGCGTACAGCCCGAACAGGTAGTAGTAGTACGCGGTACTAAAATATATATATTTAAATATTTTGTGAAATAGCAGACGGAGATATAAGAATATGTACACTTTTGATTTACTTGGGAAAAAAAGTATATAAAGTTTAGCCTACTCTGTATAATTTTTCATTGCTCCATAAATATGTATACTGCGTCTACCCTGAAAGGTAACATCCATTCTTTTTATTACACTAGCATCCAAAATATAAGCTATATCATAGTGTAAACGTGATAGATAAGCTTGCAACCTTTCAGGGTAAACGGAGTACATGTAAACACTCTACAGGTCGTAAATCGCATCGAATTGGCTCCAATTTGGTTGTATTAGCTTCGTTTATTATCAAAATGTAATTATATTCAAATTCATTATTGATCATTACTTCGGTCGTTGAATTGTTATAAATAATTAGCCACAAAATTTAAACATTTTTTTTCACATAATATTTGGGTAGTTTTATGCACACAAAAAAACCTTTTCCGCCTTTTATCTATGGCCAATCATTTCAAAGAAATTATTTTATTTGATATTTTTGGTTGATCGATTCATACAAAAAATAAAACGCAATTACCCATCAAGATAGAAATTCGTTTCATAAATTTTGAAGTCATTGAAGTTGTACCTTTTAAGTTCTAAATTTATATGATTTCAAAACTTACTTTTTGTCAATTGTATCTCTAAAATTCACACTTCTTTTCAAGTTAGAAAATCTACAAGGAATTTTTTTGACAACAAAATAGTACTTTATTTGAATTAATATATAATATATAAATGCATTTTGAATAATTCCTAGGGCATACATAAAAAATTAATTAAAAGTCTATCCACTTTTGTCTTTCCCGAGCATTTTTATCCTTTTTTTATAATTACAGTAAACGAATGGTGGGATAATATTATAGTGAAATGTGTGTCTGTAAATCCTTTATATAGTTTTAATTAATCAGTTTATCTAGACCAAACTGTGTTTTAATTAATATATTTAACACTAGGCCTATTAATGACTTGATTTAAGGGGTAACGTATTGGAAGGTAAACCTTAAGAGTAAATGCACCCGCATTCGTGGATGGAGGGTATTTAACCAATGATCACATGTTGAAAAAGCATTATTTGAAGATCGACATTTCAGTATATTATAAAACTGTTGTTGCCTTAAAGCATGTGAGTGAGTCGAGCAAACTTGATACAAGTATGGATACCAATGATTTTTTTAAATAACTTTCCCGAGTTTCAACATTTTAAATCCAGTGGCTAAAATAAATAGACAATTTATATCATGGAGGTATTCAAACGCTTGCACACGACTATCTAAGTTTAGCGGATGGAGATTTTCTTTAGCAATTATCATATCCATAAATTTGAAAAATTACATCTGTACACGGGTGTCATTTTTCAAATTTACGAGTGTCTGTCATTTTTATCTTTTATGAATGTAATTTCTTTTTTGCAGTGCGTCTTACTATCTGGTCAGGTTATACTCATATGTACTAATTACATTAATCTGTTAGGGATGAAAAAGGTTGAATTTAGAGGAATCGTACCTGCATTTATGTTAAAGGAGAGTGGAAAACCGTTTAGGGAAAACTATCCTCAGTACACCCAACTGGTATTCAAACCCCGATATCCCGGTTATCAGCAGTCAAGTCTAGCACGAGAGTGACGTACTAGACTGTACGGTTATCGAAGCAGGTAACTGTAAAACTTAAAGTTTACTTTTACTTATAAAACTGTATTGCAGCTTGATTAAATTTGAGATACTGTAAAAATAACCGGTTGAAACTGACAAAATATTTCGAAACATAAAAATTAGTTTCAGAATATGCCAATTATATTTTTAAAAGTATACATGTATTTTAACAAACCTTAGTATAAACATAGTATCATATTAATAAGTTATTTTCAAATAACATGTTACTGCCTCATATTAAATTTAATAAAAAAAATGTGAAATATATTAGCTGGCTTCAAAAAACTGTGAAACTAAAAAAAACTAAATATTAAATTGAAATATAATGTTTAAAAAGTGTACCTCTTAGGTAAATGGATTTTAACAAAGTTGAATACACATAAAGCTTCATTTAAACATCACCCATAAAATATTAATTTCCCTTAAGGCCATACTGAAGCAAGAGCGTCCAACATTTTTGAAAAGATTTACTAAAAAATTATTTTTTTGAGGGGAAAGGGTAACACACAGCATATGAATATACTCGTAAACATATTTGGACTTATAAATAGAACCAAAAGAGTTTCTTAATTTTTAATTGTGAATTTGAGCTAGATAAAGGTTAATAAATAAACACAATTAGTTTTAAAGGATTTGGATCAAAATTAATTAGAAATATAACCCGACTCGGTGGCGTAGTTGGCTAACGCGCTAGTCGTGTTGAGCTCGACTGCTGAGGATGGAGAGATCGAGGTTCGAATCTCGGTCGGGTGAACTAGGGGTGGTTTTTCCTAAATTATTTTCCACTCTCCCTCCACGCAAACGCGGGCTCACTTCCCCTAATTCAACCTTTCTAATTCCTAATCCATTAGCGTAATTAGTACTTAAAGCGTATAACCCGAACGGGTAGTAAGACGCGGTGCTAAATAATAATAAAAAAATTAGAAATATATTGATATAATATATTATCTTTAGTTTTCACGTGGTCATTGATATGTATGTGCACTGCGTCTAACTACTGTTCCGCGCATATAATTATACTGATAAGAGTATGGACGAGAAAGGTACAATGTATGATAAATCCACCCGCATTTTAGTAGGGAAGGTGGGAAGTGTAAAACCATTAATGATAAAATACCCTCAATACACACAACAAGAACTCGAATAACACATCTCCATCACTGGCAAGCCTAATAGTACAAGCTTTATGTCTAGTCCACGTGTCCACTTATGTGGGTCTATTGCCCTTTTAAACCGGTAAAAGGACATTAACATTGTTATTAAAAATATTTACTAATCATTATTGTAGCACAAAGTAGCACACTATAGCTATCTACCACATAAGAAGTTCAACCAAAAAAGTAATATTATCCAATGAGAAAAAAAAATGCCGTTATAAATATAAGATCTTGCCAACATCTCGAGGTCATCTCGCAAGCCCTGTTTTTGTCAAACTCAATTTAAACAAAGTGTACCACTCTAAGACTTTCTCTCTTGTTTAACAACTCCAGCTGCACACTCGGTTAATGGGTCAAATGTGTTTTCTTTACCACACACGAGTGTTTAGACAGATCAGAAAAAGTTAAAAGAAGTTACCTATATATATTTAAATATATCTCATTTGTATGTATATATGTATATATTACAAAATCTAGTTAATTAAGATTTTAGAGCTCTATGAACCCGAGAAAGTGGGCTGGCCTGCCTGTAGTTTTAGGTATGTAATATAGTGTTTTAAATATTACGTTTAATACCAAGGTTACGTGCATTGATGGCCATACGGAATCTTGTTTGTATTTCCGGTGATTGGAGGTTGAAGTCCCGGCTGGGGTTTATGAGTTAATTAATTAAATAGTTTACCACTCTCTCACCACGCAATTGCTGGTACAGTTACCATTCATTTTTATCTTCCTCATAAATATGTTTATAATGTATTTGTATTTGAATATTCTGAATTAATATTCAGACGTGATTCAAAAATATACATTAATAGAATTTTCTAAGATGTAAGAATTAAGAATGTATTTTAACATAAATGCACCCCTATTAGCGTGGAGAGAAGGATGGTAAAATCACATACTGTAGAACATCCCTTAGTGCACCCTACCTAAGATTCGAACCTCTACCACCTGTATCTGATTCAGCACTCCAGCACTTATATATAATATATTATAAATATTATATATATATATATATATATATCTTTATTATATTCAAGAGCTATGGTTCACGTATTTGTTTTTAAAAATACGATCCACTCGTTTTCAATTCTGACCAAACCCATAAATATTAATTTTAAGAATTAAATTTTATTTGTGATAAATAATAATTCGTGAGTTATGATATAAAAAAAGCTAATTTAAAACATATTTATTCCCCCAAATGTTGTGTAACTACCCGTTCGGGTATATACACATGTAATAATTTTTCTGGCGTGTAAAGGTTGAGGAAGTTTGAATTTATGATGGGCTTACCCTCATTTTCGTGGGGGAACAGTGATAAACCACTTAAGATAAACAATCCTCAATAAGCCCAGCTGGTATTTGAACCACGATCTTCATGTCACTGGCAGTCCAGTTTATTATAGGAGTGACTGCTTGAACTATTCAACCATCAAATCGTGTTCACATATTTCTACCAACAGATTGTTTTTTTAAGTGATTGGTAGGGGGAACAGATTTTATAGGTGCAAGATACTAACTAAGTAACATAAATAGATTTATTATAACAAACAAATAAGAAGATATAGGATTACATTAGATAAACAAGTTTTTATGTTAATTGGTTGATAGTTATAAAAGTTGAAAATGTTCGATCGGACCACCTGGAGATGATACAGAGTGACAGTGAATACATCAAAGTTAGATAGAACAAGTGGTTGGATTTAATAACTCCAAATATACAGGTATTGACTGTTGCTAGGGAGAACAAGTGTCTAAGTCAACATAGCAACGGTAAAATGGGCAGTTACGTTGAGAGAATACATTCAAAACAATATTGCCGGGCTGTCGTTAAACTAAAGCTAGAAAGGCCAAGTTATGAATACTACAGAACCCATTTCTAATAGATACATACTTATATATCCTATATGTTTAGAATTACTAAAGAGAATATCTGCCAAGCTAGCTAGCTCGTATTAAACCTTAAGGGGAGTTACATATACCCAAGGAGAAATGTCCTGTATGAGGATATTCTATATTTTATGTATATACTGAGGATGGCTAACAAACAGGCATCAACAGCGAATTGTACTATGGCCGGTCCTTTCCTAATGAGTTCTGCCAGAGCAATCAATATTACATATGACTACCCACACCCTGGGGTGTACAAAACACAAGTTAGATACTATATTTTAATACATAGATACATAAAGCGCCCAACGGGCCAAAAGAAAGTACTATTTACGCGAGCCACTACTTTACACTAGCATTTCTCACAAGTTGCGCACCGCAAATAGTAACGGAAAAGGTGCCAATAAGACAGCAAACAGCATCTGACCTAACTAGGTACCAAACAAAAGTGCAAGATGAGTTTCTTGTAGCCATACGAAAAAGAACAAACATGAACCTGCCGTTTTAGGGCGTCTTGAAATATTTAGTAAAGAAATATGAATCCATAGAATAGAGAAACTTGAACACCTGGCCCTACACATCTATAGAACATAGCGCCCTCGTATTTGAACTACTTCTGATGGACATAGGGAAAGGGACAGCCAGAGAACCTGACTGTCCGAAGGACTTCTAAAACATCGTTAGTTACTCTGACAATAAACAACACGTCTGAAGGACTTAGAACGCATAGTTAGACACTCTCACCATAAACAAAATGGCTGAAGGACTTAGAATGCATAGTTAGACACACTGACTATAAAAAAACATGTCTGAAGGACCTAGAAACTATAATTAGTCGCTCTGACTATAAACAACATGTCTGAAGGGCTTAGAAAATATAGTTAGACACTCTGACTATAAACAACATATCTGTAGGACTTAGAAAACATAACTAGCCACTCTGACTATAAACAACATGTTTGAAGGACTTAGAAACATAGTTAGACACTCTGACTATAAACAACATGTCTGAAGGGCTTAGAAAGTATAGTTAGACACAATGACTATAAACAACATATCTGTAGGACTTAGAAAACATAATTAGCCACTCTGACTATAAACCTCATGTTTGAAGGACTTAGAAATATAGTTAGACACTCTGACTATGAACAACACGTCTGAAGGACCTAGAAACTATAATTATTCGCTCTGACTATAAACAACATGTCTGAAGTACTTAGAAAACACATAATTATAACTACTGTCCGAAGACACATTAAAACAATCTCTCCATCACTGCAAATTATGTCTAAAGGACATATTAATCAAAAGAATAACTACTGACACAATACTTGATGAATAAGATTAGACTTCTGTGATGCGGCGGGAAAACAAACGCCAGAGACATCATTGCCGTCAGCATTTGGTGGCGCTGGAGCAGAAGTTCTTTCTTCGCCGATTAGTTACAATAAAATGCCATAATGTGGGTCTCGAGCTGGCTCATTATATACTGAGGACCTACGTCAGAAAACAACCAGACGATAGTATCTAAGAAGGGCAAGGGGGTGGGGTAGAGGAGAAAGAAATAGTTTCAAGGAGGCTTCGCAGGCACAGTTTATCTCTTTTGACGGACCATTGAGTTGAGGGAGAACATATTTCTGTTCAACCACGTGTGTCCGATGAAGACGGAGTAAAGTCGGCGCTGTTGGAAAGGCCAGCCACCGGGTGGAGATCTGGAGATCGTATCCGCTAACATGCAGTCCATGCGAGTTGATATCGGTTTTATAGTAAAGGAATATATTAGTTTCATTTCTCTTCTTTTAATCCCTTTACTTTATTTTTACATTGTTACGATTGTAGATGTATTTTATTTAGAAGACATACTACATATTGTTTTTTCAAAATTTGTTTGGATTTAAAGATTGTTGTTTGATAAAAGCTACTTAGGTATTATCTGTCATATGTAGACTTGTATCTTATTCATTAGTTGCAGATGTAGCACCAGATCCTACTATTAAATTAACTATGCATAGTATTAACAATAATATCAGGGCGCCTTGCTGGTAGAACTTTCACACACAAGTAAAATAATTACTTGTGAACCAGGCTACCATATTGCATCAAGTGGTTACTGGGTATGTAGGTCAGTCCCGCTCAGCACTCATGCTGTGTAGGTTGACTAACAATGGTGGTGCATCTAGATAGAGAGGTAGTTTCCATATGATCCATGACAACGCGGAGGGGGAGGGGGGGTTGCGCGCGCGATATTATAAATATATTTGTTCTATTTGTCTCTTTGATGGTGTTGGTAGACTGAGTTTTAAATGGGACTGTGGAGAAGAGTGGAGAAGTGGAAATAGATAGGCAGGGTGAGGAATGAGGTAGTGTTGAGGAGGGTAGAAGACGAGAGGAGCCTGATAGGGATGATAAGGAAGAGAAAAAAATCTTGTTTGGGCCACACACACTACTTAGGGATGGATTGTTTAATGAAAAGGATCATGGAGGAGAAGATAAAGGGAAAAAGAGGAAGAAGAAGGTTTGAAGAAGACGTTCAGGACCGAAGAAAATGTAAGAAGTCCAGTTGGTACCTGTTTCAGGATAGATTCACAGAAAAAGCGTGAGTGCTGTGTTCTTTCTAGATTTTAATTAGTTTTTAATTCGTGTGCTGATATAATTAATTGGTTCAAAAGACCACATTTTTGGGACACAGGGATCAAGGCACCATACTTGTCTTTGCTATTTCACCAGTGATGGTGGTATCGGGGCTCAAATCCCAGACAGGTGTACTAAAGATTTTTATACAGCTTCCCACTCTCCCTTAACATTAAATGCTGGTATATTTGATATAAGTGTTACCTCCCTCATCTTGAAGCCCTGGGATCAATATGCGAATAGGCCTGGCCTGGACAGAGCTCAATAAGTGTTTTACTTTCCCTCGACACCTTGGAGAGAAACTATTGATGATCGTAAAAAAAAAAATCTAACCCGAAATTTTGATAAATGTCTACGTTTCATGACCCCCTGAAACAAAAAAAAAGTTGTTTTCACAATGCCATCTCTCTGTCTGTACCTCGGGCTAGAGCCTACACTATTTTACAGATTGGGCAAACCTTGGTATCTGAGGTTTTATTAAGGTCCTTTCGAAGGATTTTCAGAACAAGACATCTAACGCCAAGATTAAGGGTAATTTACTGAAGGGCAAAAAGATAAAAATAAATGTTCTCAAATCCTAACGATTTTGATATAATTTTATATTTAGACACTTTTTATCGCTATAAACAAGTTGGCAATTCTAACTTTCTTATGGAAAAGACTTCGAGGGTAATTTTTTACACGGGGAAAGTTTTCCTATCTTCATATTTCTCCAAAACTATTTGAGATACAAAATAACTTACTATTGTGAAATTATTGTACTATTAAAGATAAACATTTTATTTGAAATATAATTATTTTTGTAACTATAGTTTCTGAGCTATAAGAAAATATATATTTACTTTTTAATTCAGGTCTTTAAAATTTAATTTGATTCTTATACTCGTTGGTGACAAAGATATTTCTCTTTTCTGATTTTTCTGTAACAGTGTTCTTAATTCTTAATGCCATGAAGTAAGTAACAGTGTCTATTATTTCATTTATGATATTTGGTGTAATGTTTCTACAACAATGCACATACCTATTAGTTCCTTTCACAAATCTTACGAGATTTTAGTAAATATCTATACTGTGATAAAAGCGGGAAAAAGTCTGTGTATTGCACCATACCATTTATTTTACTAAACGTGATTTCCTTTGTTTTATTTATATTTTTTGTTTACTTTTGTAGTATTTTACTTTTAAGTACTAATATTACAAAAAAATTCCGTTGCCATTTTCCCTATTTTATTATGGATAGCAACTTATGTAAATAATTAATATTAAAAATGACATGTTAGAATTGAAACACCCCGCTAAGTGCTTGTAATAAAAAAATACTTTATTTTAAATTATTAAAGTAGTTTTTGAAGTACTGAAGTTGTTATTATAGTGTATTCTTAGTCTCCTAACTCTTTAAACAATTAAGGACACAGACACTAAATGAAATAAAAGGTTGTCGCGTTTATATTTTCTCCCCGCCATCCATCCCATCAACACGCCAATAGTCGAAATAACAGTAGCACCTGATATCTACACCACCCGCCACGCACAGCTGTATCAGTTCAGGCCTACTCGCTCACCTCACGGATATAGCTTGGAGCAGCAGCTACAAGTTCATTACAAGTATACATTTTGCTTTTCCTCAAACGACAAAATTAAGTCTAAGCCTTGCATGAGATGGAAGTTTTACGAATCATGATTTACCATCCTCCCTAAAGGAATATTATTGCGTGATTCTTTTAAAGTTTTCTATAATTATCCTGGTCTCTTAGGTCAGATGTATTAAATCGCTGATGTAAAAAGATGGTAAAACCAGTTCTGGTGTATTCAGCTAATATTCAAACCATAAACTTTCCCATAACCACACTATATTGAAATGTTGACTTTTTAGACCTCTAGATCACCAATGTGGTGAGCTTAGAAAATGAGATAATTCTAATTTGAATTAATATGCTCCATTCACGGTAGAAATTACTCTCTGGATGGTCTTTTTTCCTACCAATATCCTACTATTTAATAGATTTCCGGTAGGATAAAAGGCCTTTCAGAAAACAATTACTACGGTGAACTAGCAATGTTCCCTGTTTTCTGATAATGGCACGTTATTATTATTATTATTATATTCGCTAGATTATTGTGCACTTTCTGAAACGACTGATTTGTCTTATTGCACCCGTCCTTCGTCCTTAAGGGACAAAAGGAAGAACGTGCAACATTACAATCACAAACAACAATTGGAAAATTCAGCGTGACCCCTTTAGAACAATACACATATATATTTATTTCCTTATATATAATAACTGTTTCCAGCCGGATCCCTTCACATATTACCTAAGTTGCTAAAAGGGATATATACATACACACACAGTGAGTCAACAATTTAAAAAAATTGTAACTGATCTTGGTGGTAGGTAGCATAACAAAGAAGTCCAATTAGGATATTTTCTTTGATATTTATTAGGTATAATATTATATTTAAAAAAGTTATATACAAGTATATGTTAGATATAAACAATGAATTGAATTTAACACTGATCTGTATATTATCGTTAGACTATTAGAACATTTTATATTTTCTATCTATTTATGTATGTAGTAGAATATTAAACAATTACTGTTTTCATAAAACGTACTGATAGATCTATCACTGTATCATAGATCCTAACATCAAAACAGGCAATTATTTATAATAGAATACATATAAAAAATTACAATAACATTTAAAATCGAGCCCAACTGACTCAACGATCCAAAATGCTATTACTTCAGAACCACATAAAACTTGCAACCATTTCTCTTAGGTATAAGATATTAATGTTCTTATTAAGAGTATACAAAAGGTACATTTCATTTAAAAGGTCTATTACTTAAGACATTATTCATTTTCTCAAAATAAGTCACAAGTTTACGTACAAAGTATTACCATATTTCCATACCTAATGTTCTACGCCATAAGTACAAAATCGTAGTAATGACACGACAAAATCTATAATTTGTTCATCAAACCTGACTTCATTAAAATAAAACATAATATGTAAAATATTTTACAAACTACGTCATTACATATACTTAAAAGAGACTCAATCAAAACTATTAAGTTTAGAAAAGCATCATTAGTAAAATTAACCATAGCTTATAATACTCATTAAATCAATTATTATTTAAGTTACGAAAATTTCCATATGTTCAACATTTTAATGCTAACAATAATATTCGCCAACCGAAACCCAAAATTTATCTTTCTAACCTTGAGTTTCAGTCTATGCCACCGACCAAAACTCCCAATTTTCTAAGTCGATTAGAACACTAATACATCTTATAAGTTTTCCGAGCTCTAACATCTAATTTAGTTAACAAAACAATTATTTTCCAAATTTATTAACTAACTTCAATAAATTCATTACTCAAATATGTATCAATAAATATATAAATAAACTAATTTAGAATGTTTGTTGAGCCAAAAGATGGACGTTAAATATCAACATGTCAAAAAGATAATTTTGAATTAGAGGTCAAAAAGGAATTTAATAGCTTATATTTTACTTGACATTGGACAAGAAGTGTTCTCAACGAAAATCTAACCAAGATTAATTTTCCAAGGCAAATACAGCGGTATATATTCACTCTAACTCTCAAACTGAAGCGTGCAAGATAGGAAACTGGAGGGGAAGAAGGAAAAACTATTGGACAGATACGTGATTGAAGCTTGGTCTGCCTTCTATTATGTGCCAGAACCTTGGAGAAGGGTAATCTAGATAGACCTATATTCTTCTGGAAGCTTGTTGTCGATTCTCGTCTATGATGGATGTGGTGGCAGTGGATGAGACCGGAATTATCCCAGAGTTCATGTGATTCGGTCAGTCGACTGGGCTACTAGATTGGGATAGGTCGTGTTGTTTCGGTCATCGCGTGTTATTGAAGGTTAAGTGGGGTAGGAGTAACGTGACCAGATTTGTTCTGCCCTAAAGTGGGACATGTTTATACCAGGGGGTTTGGGGAATATAATCGGTATGGAAGACCTCTCCAGTGGGGCTGAGGAACCCCCCTCCCCCCAGATTAAAAAAAAATTAAGCCTGAAAAATCGTATTTTGAGGCCATCCATGACCCCTGCAAGTAAGGTATAAGTTAAAAGTTTCGTATTTAGCTGAGTTCGGACGTTGCTGTTTTGTGGTAATTTGTTTAAAACAAGTAGAAAACAAAGCCTACGTAAGCCTACACTTTTTTTGTGGGGGTGGGGGCTGTGATTGAAAACGTATGGACAGTTAATTTAGATGTTTATTTTTACAATTATTTTGATGTTGTTGTTGTTTAAACAAACCTCTAAAGACATACAAGTAAATAGAAAAGAAAGCACATTATATTTATTTACTCAGTAAATTTTAGCATCAACATTCTAAGCGTACATTTTTATGTTTCATACAGACTCAATCATCATACTCATACTTTGTATTTGAACTTATTTGTTTTAACAGTGCTGGTGAGGACCGTAACATTGAATAAAAGTCCTGGCAACTCAAGTCAAAATTAATTTTTGTCACTAATATTGACCTTAAAATGCTCACCCTAAGTTGGGTTTTCTCCGATGTCCACACTTTTGTCATTGCAGAAAAAACTCTCTCAACAGCTGCATTACTTCCTGGCAGTGCTAGTACATATTCTGCGATTTTACTGATGTGCTGATGGTTTATGGAGTTTTCTCTCAAATGTTTAAGCAGTTCAAGCCACCGTTTATCAGATTCTAATTTGTTATCATTCCACACTGAAATATGGTTCTCAATGTATTTATTTACACAAGTCATTTCATCAAAAAGCTCCGTATCAGAAGACGCGTCGAAGTGTTTTTTATCAATAAGGTAGTCTACGGCTAGTTGAACATCAGACCATTCTGGATTTTTTTTCAGAGTTGCCCATTCAAACATTTCCAAGTCCTCGAAATGCGTTGTCCACTGCTCTAAATATTGTAATGATGTCTCGTAAAATGTTACAATAGTCTTGGCAAAATCCTCTTTTTCAGGTCCTGAACAGTTGTTTGTCATTAAGTTGCGCAGTACATGAGGAATAAATCTAGTGATAATCTTATTTTGAAGGTTCTCTTTCATTGTTTTTATCTCCGCAGTAACCTCGATGGCAGAAACATTCTGACCTTCCACTTTTAAAACTGAGTTTTGGAAGGTAGCTGCTTGGCTGTGTATGAAATATAACCACATTAATGAATGTTCATCTTCAAAGAATGTCTTCAAAACCACGGGGCATTTAGGTTGACTCAGAAAGTATTCCTTAAGTGGCAAATACAATTTTAAAATTCTTTCCACGGCAGGCATTAGCGCTAGCCATCGTGTTTTGCTGTACCCCAACATTTTCTGGTACTCAATATCGATGGTGTCACAAATTTCTTTAAATTTTTCCACCCTTACTGTGTAAATATAGAAGTGTGAATATATTTTCACAACCACTACTTCTACATCTACTGGCAGACAATCAGACGCACTTAATATAGCGTTGTGTATAATGTGCGAAGCACATCCAATACCCACAATATCCCTTTGCAAAAAAGTTTCCAATTTGCGATAAACATTCTCTGTTCCTTTTCTTCCTGCACCACCAAACATACAGTTTGTGTTATCCCCACTGAAAGAAATTATTTTGTCTGTTAGGTTATGCTTTCGCAACAAGTCCTTTAAATAACTGACAATAATTTCGGAAGTTTCCCCAGGCTGAGACCGTAAGTCCAATATTTTTACTTTCACCCCATCAAACTTATCAAAATATCTCACCAACACGGGTAATATTTTTTGTGACCCGTGGTTAGATGCGTCTGTCATTAAGGAAACATAATTTGCATTTTCCAACCCCCTTTTAAGTTGTGAATCAGCCAATGGTGCAAATACTTGAGTTACAATGGCTTGCGATTTTGTTCTGGCACAATGAAACTTTGGTTCAAAGCACGTACTTATTACTTTTGAAGCACAATCATTGGAACGAAAGCTGTGATTTTCTCGTACAGTGTGATAGGCCCAGACACCTTCGGCAGCAGAAACTTCGAGATCTTTCTTGGACGGCACATTACTTTTGAAAAACAAAGAAATAGATTTACTAGAACAAGCAGCCTGGTCTGAAGCTACGTGCCGATGAGATTTTAAATGTTTTTCCACATCACAGGAACCTCCGTGCGCAACACTAAACTCAGTACGACATTTTTCACACACAACATCACTACTGTTCGCTTCACTTTTAAGTTTTATGAACGGATATTTAGCCCGTAAGTCAGCGTTGAAAGAGCACTTTCTTTTTGGCATTATTAAATATATTTGTTTGCAAACTTAAATGCATACGACACAACTTTCTAAAGAGTAAACACAACTCTTTCGAAATAAATAAACACAGTTTAGGTTACTGGTCGGTCGAATGATCTATAAATAATCCTGTGTACTGCTAACTAACGTTGACGACTAACGAGTCCAACCGAATACTTCCGAAGGAGGCTTGAGTCAGAACGAATACTGTAGTTCTGTAGCTGTGGGTACATTGGTGTGGTACGGTGGAGGGGGATTCACGTCATCTAGACTGGACTGATAGGCACTGGGCTGGCGCACTGAGTGTCTAGACGAGTCATAACAACGTTTTTATTAATTTATGTAGTTCACAAAATGGACTACCCTCCAAAGCGGGACAATTGTGCGTCCCATGGAAAATCTTGGGGACAGCGGGACACATTTCCCCAAAGTGGGACTGTCCCGCTCAAAGCGGGACGTCTGGTCACGTTAGGTAGGAGGCTTCGTCTACAGTTAGCTGAGGTGAGTTGCATTAACCATTGTTATATATTTCGTATACAATAGTACTGTTCTTATTTTTGTAACTTAAGACAGATGTTACATTAGCATGGCTATAAATTATCTTGATTATAGAATATCCAAAACACCTATCACCCCATCCACTAATATATTACTGATTTTATTCTGATAAAAGTGTTCGTAAATACCGGGAATCAAACCCGGGACACTTAGCTTAGTAGTCAAACGTGTTAACGACTTAGCCAAGGTGCTCCCTGCTAACGGCAAACTTCAAATTGTTGCTCCTTTATATTGCTGAGCTTGTCTATATTCTGATATTCTGATCTTGTAAATGATTTGAAATTTGGCTTCGAGGCTGAAAGTATGAAAGCAAAAGGAAAGAGCTTGTCGGTTCGACCCAATTAGGTAGATTACCTTTCAAAGAGAATGTGTAATTGGGGAAAATATTAGAGAGAGAAGATATACCCCTAAAGCTATGCCTTCATCTTCACGTTCCAACACCTTCGTCAAATCGTTAAAATCCCCGATTAACTTTGCTATAAAAAAAAGCTCTCACAAGCCTTATTTACTTTCTTAACTCAGCAAAGAAACCTTAAACTAAACCACTATGGCAATTCACGATGCATATTCATTCGTGGACACGCGGATTTTGGTATCGGGTTATCATTGTTTGTTTAGACGTTACTAAATATTACATCAGCATATCTTTTCTTCTTAAATTATTTGCATTCTTCATAATGTTTATATAGGCAGAGTACGGTATGTATGACACATGAATGTGTGTGTGGTATGATTGTATAATATGTTAATATATTGTTTTTCTCTTATTTATTTTTCACTTATTTCATTTTAGTATGTACATTAAACTAAAATTACATAATAATAATAATAATAATAATAATAATAATTATTATTATTATGGGACGATTAATCCACAATGTAGTTTCACTTCCAGTTTAAAAAAATCTAGTATATTTATCTCAAATTCATCTTTTTAGTTATGTTCACTTTTTTGTTACGCCCTATCTCTTCCAGGTCCATTCTAATGTTATCCTTCCATATGCGTCTAGGTCTTCCCAATGGTCTCTTTCCATTGGGTTTTCTAGTCAATAGCTTGAAAAAGGTTTTGGATTATTCCAATTTCACTGCGTGTCTTGCCCACCCTAATCTACGAGACTTTATCTTAACACTGTCTTGTGATGAGTACAGGGTATGTAACTCATCATTACGTAACCTTATTCACTCCCCAGTACCATAATCCCTTTTTGGGACAAATATCTTCCTAAGCACTTTGTTTTCAAATATTCTAAGTTTTGTTCGTCATGTAAGGTAAGACACCACGTTTCACACCCATAGAGAACAACCGTTAAAATACTATAACATACAATTATTACATTTAATTTTTGTGTACTTAAAAATATACCTAAAAACTAATTATTGCCAAGATAATTAATTGATGTTTGTAATGTCTGAAAACCGTTAATTTCCACCAATGGATTAAAACACATTTCGCAATAACGTCTTAAATTAATCTACGTTTTTTGTTTTCTTTTTGTTCAAGAATTTGGACCCAACTAAACTATAACGGCGCCACTTTTTTTCCCTCTGTCCATCTTGGGAGTCGTTGAGGCAATTCAAACAACTAGAATAGGGAAAAAAACTAACCAAGTAGTTAAGTTTTAAAGAAAAAAAAATATTTTCTAGAATGGCGATACTGATGTTTGTCTAGGTTAAGTTAAGCAAGTAGGTCCTGCTATCCATCTAGTAGATATATAAACACTTAAATATGTGTTGTGTTAGACGTACCGTTTTAGATTAAGTTAGTTTGTAAGTTCCATTATTTAAATAGTAACTATCTAGGTACTAAGACTGAGAGTGTAGTAATTAACGTACTATTCTAGTTCTAGTTAGTTTCTAAGTCATGTGCTTATAAAATGTGTTAACGTTAAACACCCTAGTAAAAGAAGTATTATTATTACTGAGCTATGAGATTCAATATGCGATTTTTTAGTACAACAAGCAAACAAGCTTAATCTAATACAAGCCTGCTCTAACATCTGATAAAAATTTTAGCGCCAAGGAAATTGATAATATGACGTAGTAACAGAAAAACAATTTCACAAACTGATTCTATATACACCACGTCTTATTACTCTTTCAAGCTGTTTATCATTTGTGTTACACCCCATTCGTGAATTTTCCCAGTTCATGAATCGGACAAATCTCTGTCCATTCCGTAAACTGTCCTCTGCTCTTGGCCATTTAACAAACTGTGAAAAAAATAGTCCAGTTCATTCAGCGCTTGTGCTGAACTGGGAAACTCCAATCGTCCCCCAATCCATGTACGAGTTTTTGCCCAGTCCATGAAATGGACAAACGGAGAACAGGTTGACCTTTAAGTTAAATTATTTTTAATTATTTTAGAATGAAAGGTTATGTTAAGTTAGGTCGGGTAGGTTTAATATAATATTTTAAGATGAATTTCAATTAAGCTTGTAGTAGATGGTACAATAAGTTCCAGTTAATGAAATGGGCAAGAGTTAGTTAAATTTTTGCCCAGTTCGTAAAATGCTCCAATGAAGAAGCCAGATCACGGAATGAGCAGACATCTAACCAACTCCTAAAAGGGGCAGTTTCACTATTTGAATGTAACATGTATATCAATTACGCTAATATGATAGGTATAACGAAGACAGAGTGGGAAATAGTTTAGGAAATAACAATTTAAGTAAACTAAACTGGTATTCCACCATGACTTCCCGGTCACCAGCAAAACAGTCATTGTAATTTAGTCCGCATGCCCACCTGGGTGGGTAATCGACTACTAAACTGCGTTGAGTACCACTCACGGTTCTCGAACCCCAGATCTCTGTGGCTGGCCCTCGCCTAAACCATTCACTCCCTCTGACTCTATAATCCTGTTTTAGTTCTCTCTCTCCACCTCTTTCACTTCTCCTTCCCCGTCTTGATATAAGAGGGTGAAAACATCTCCAATCTTCTTATTGGCTTGCTCGCAGCGGGTGATAAGGTAAATGACAACAGCGCGGGCGGAGTGGGTTGAGCTGGGCGTGGGCGGACGGGACGGGCGGCTTACACGCAAAGTGCCACCTACCGCACAATAGGCTTGTCGTGTCGGGAACCATTGTGCATTAGACATGAGTGAGTGAGAGAGGTAGAAGAAAGAGGAAAGGCTGTAAGAAGCAATATTCTCCCGTGTTGCGCTCAGGGTCCCCGGGGACATTGATTTTGTTGGGCTTTCGGAGGCTCACGGAGGAAAGATACCGTCACATACTTTTAAGGATTCCCAGCCGTACCAGTCAACTCCCGTCCGATTCAATTTGTTGATATATTACTCCTTTATGTCCTTTATCATTTTGTGTCCTCTCTACACTCAATTTAACTATTCGCTTTACACTAGATCATGCACGTTATAGTATTTATTACTGGGGTATTTAGATTTAACTTTTTGGACACAAAATTTACTATTTATTACGGTGACCGGAAAAAGATCGCATTTCATGCTGCACAGAAAAAAACACATAGCCATAAATACTTACAGGAAAAAAGTTCATACGGAAAAATACCCACAAGGAAAAAATCCCACACGGAAAAGTGCGCACAAAGATAAATGACCACAGGAAAATTGCATTTCTGGTTGTGGGTTTTTTTCTGTGCGGAGTTTTCATGTGCGCTTCTTTCACTTGCGCTTTTTTTCCTAGAGGCTAACTATATATAGTTGTATTGTTCTTATCAAGCTGTTTATTATTTTATAATAGTTTTTATATTATATAATTTCATATATAGGATAAAAGTAATTGCTGAACATTAAGACTTTTAGGGTTTTTGTTAATTTATTTACGTGCGCTAGGCACGTAAGGCTACAAGTCATCGTTGAACAATCAGACTTTTAGGCTTTTTAAAAAAAATATTTGCGTACGTTCTTCAATTTTAATTGCATGGGTTTTTAAACAGAAATGCTGTTACACTCTGTGTAAAATAATCAACGAGACTGCAAGGGTAATAATATATCTTTTTACTCCTTTCTTAAGGATCCAGAAATTGTACGTACATGGGAGCTCAAATGAAAAAGGAACGACACAATTAATACAAATTTTGCTTGAATATGTTCCATTCATTGTGCTGATAGTGACGTTGGTATTTGTGGTGCAAAATTGAAAGTTAACTGAAATGCCAAGAACTTAAAACAAATTGAATGTTGCCAATGTTAATACAATAGTTCACACACGTAAGTAATTTTGAACATATTTTAATAGTTTTTTAAGTGTAATTTATTCAGTTATTCTCATTTATTGGAGTGGATTTTAAATATGTATTTATATGTTATGTTCTCAAACGTGATATTATAATTTCTAACAATAATTATTTAGAAAGGATTTAAGTCTTCCATAAATCTTTGTGAATGTTAAGCCATATTCTCACGTGTTATTTTCCGTGATTCACTGAAGATTAATACAAAATGAACGTCAAAACACTCATTTCATTAGACTGAATTATTATTCCATGCTTTCATTAAAAGTTAAGAGAAGTTATACTTATATTAATTGTTAATTATTATCATTATTGAAACATGAAAACAAAATGAACCGTGTGAACACGTACAAGAATTAATGAATTTATTTTAATTTTAAATTTAAAAATGTATTTAAGATTTCTCAAAAATTGGGTTTAAGTGGCGAGACGAACAAACCGAGCCATTTTTGGACTGTCACAAACAATTTGAATGTATGTGGAATATAAGTAGGGATTTGTATAAAATAAAACAGCACGTGGTGCCATTTTAGTAAATTAAACAATAGTTGATTATTCTCAACATGATCATTATGATAAATGACACATGTGATCAAATTCCTTTAATTTTTATTTTCATTGAAAAAGACACGCGAGAGCATGGCTTTAAGCGCTGGCTAGTGTACTAAGTGACATCACACGCTCAGCCAATCAGATATATTTCTCCAACTGGCGCTACCTTATATTTTCTTTATATTGGGTGTAGGTGCCTTTTACATCCTTAAGAGACTTACCAGACTAAAAAGCATGAAATCATTTTCTGACTACGGGAAATTTGTTCTAATAGTGAACCGTTACGCCTAATTAGGCGTGTTCAAATACAAAAAAATTATAATACGCTAAAAGAAAAATTTAGAGTGTGCTGTGTAAGTAAAAAAAGGCAAAGTAAAACTGGGCAAAACCTAACTGGAGCCCAGCACACGCAATAAGAACTATTGCGGGACTCGTCCCTGCGGTCACCCTCAAATTCAATAATACATGTCATTAACTAGAAACGTGACTACTCCTCTGTTTAGAATATTAGATAACATATTTAAGTTGAAGTAACCTACCTAAGGATGAGTATATAAAAAGGTAAAATACAAACATAATAGTCTAGAGAACATTTATTTAGATTCAACAAGATATGGATAACAATTTATTTAAAGCAATAGATTCAAAGAATTTATAGAATACAATATACGCAACCTTGCGTCATGGCCTCTTAGGGAGGTCGCTGTATAGGCGAAAAGCTTCGCTAAAAACTTGGTTAAGCCAAAAGAACAACGACTGACTCTTGACAATAACTATAGTATAAACGTCAATGTTCAACCTAAAAATATTGAGTTATTTCCTGTCAGCCGTTCATTATCTCTTTTTCCCACAAACAAAAAAAATATACAATATTTTTTTAAATTACAGAAAGCAAGGTTGACCTTAGTAAAATAAACCCATAATAACTCGCCAGCACGAGACAAATATTTACCTAACACTTAGTCGTCATGGCGGCTATCACTAACTTCTCATACGCGCTGATGGCGCCTAATATCCTAAGTTCAAAAGAGAACGATTAAACATTAAATATAAAAAGAGCAATTCAATAAACGGAATCTAATGATGTTATATTACAATAAGCCCAAGGCCAAAACCTAACGTCTAACATGGAGTAATATAAAGTAAAGTCCCTAATGCTTAAAAAGGGGTATAACTAAAATAAATATATATATGTCGCTAGATATTCTATTATTGCCCAATTCTTAAACTTAATATTCAAAACAAACATCATGGGCAAAGTTAACAGTTACAGTATGTCGATATTAAAAATAATCTTAAGTGACAAAAGTATATTCTAGAAACAATGTCTTTTCATTGGAGTTCGTTATTATCAATAATAAATACAAGTCCAAAAGGTATCTCATAGAAAACGACACCATATCTCAGCCCATTTAAGAGATAAAAGCTTAAGTCTGCAATACTCATCAAAAATAATTACAAGTCCAAAAGGTATCTTATTGAAAAAGATGCCATATCTCAGCCCATTTAAAAGATAAAAGCTTAAGTCCGCAATACTTGATGTCAATAATACGAGTAAATATTAAAGTTAGAGTTTTTGAAGATGAAGAGTCGAAAATGAATTTAGAATAATAAATATAATGCCGAAAAAGAATTTGTCTTACATTGTTAATATTTGAAGCCGTAGCTTAGCACAAGCTACTTCCAAAGCCAGTCCCAGAATACGGCGCTTACCCCACTTGGTCACACTTTTATACGGAAAGCACTAGTTCACAGCACATGGAAGATGGGGGGGGGGGGGTTTCCAAAGAACTTAGTGAGGCGTGGAACATTCTACTAGCATCTAGGTGATAGACTTGAGCATTGGTGGAGTGTTTCTTCTTCTCTGTTGAGGGTCTTTGCTGCGGGAAGGTCGTTGCAGAATGTTGGACAGGCGTGGCCTTCAGTACGTTGTAATCGGTTGTGTCGTTCGTGTGTGTAGTCGTGTAGACGATCCGACCGCCGGCGGAGTTGGTAAAATAGGTAAGTTGATTGTTATTGTTTGTTTTCGGCTAGTTTGTGGCAAACAATGCTACAATAGTATGTATAATAATAATGCACAAATGACATATTATCAACGCTGTCTATCTTTTAAGTTTCACTTGATTTCAAACTCAAGGGTAATACTTTTATTTATTCTGAAGCGGGGGAAAAAAAGTGAAATGTATGTGTTTTCCCGCTTACCTTTCTTTGTTTATAATTATTTGAACTTTGATATTTAAAAAAAATGAACAGGTTCTGCTACTCCTGCAGTAGAAAACACCAAAACACAAAGCGAAAGGGGAAAAAACCTATTATGGTCAATACATATTTAGTGTAAAGAATCACTCTTACATACGTCGGGTTTAATAAATTCAAAAATGAAACAATTAATTCCAATAGAATAAATAAATATCTTCAAAGGAAACCGCCAGAAGAGCATTAATGTTTTGATGTCTGAGAAGTTGACTATTATCTCTTACAAAAGGGAAACAGTTTTATTTTAAAATTACAAGTACATCATGGAATGTATATTTTAACCAAGACCAATCAATGAGATAAATATTTATAGAAGACTTAACTTACATTTCCACCCAACTTAAAAAAAATCTTAGGAATCAGCAGCTATGAAACACAGACAGGAAAAGAATCTTATATTTAAAGGTTAAAAAAACATTCTACCAGCATAATCATTCGAAGGTAAGAAAAAACTCTCGCTTAAAACGCTTGAGGTAACACGGGAACCAAACTTTGATATTAATCAAATATTTTATTTACCATTAATCATCATCATCATCGCTTATTTCCAGACTGTGGCTGGGTCAGTTTAGTAATATAGCTCCATATTCCTCTATTCTTCCAACATACTTCCTCCTTTAATTGGTTCCATTCTTCTCCTCTCACTTGCACAATTTCTGTTATCTGTTACTCTCTTCTCTTTCTTGGCCTCCCTTGTGGTCTTTTTCCTACATATTTCATTTTCATCATTTTCTTTGGCATCCTCTCCTCCAAACCAAAGTACTCGAGAAAGTAGAGTTCACCAACACCATACATATTAATTACAAGCTAAACATTGCTTGGCGTTGCTCAGATGATATTGATGGTCTTGTGAAATATATCTTTGGTTTTGAAAAAATAATTTTCTGTTGGCTCCTATAAAATTGAGGTTGAAATTTATCTTTGAATTTGAGGTTTAGCTTCATATACTGGCTTAAGACTTACGTATTTATTTTTATTTGAGGTTGAATATCTTTGGATTTGAAGTTTCTATTTGAATTTGAGGATTAAGTTTATTTTTGGATTTGAGGCTAAAGTTTTTCTTTGGATTTTAGTTTAAAACTTATCTTTGGATTTGAGGTCAAAATTGTCCTCTGTATTCATTCTAGTTAAAAAATGAATTAATATGTATTATAGTATATTTAACAGTGCGTTATTATAGTGCACCAATATCGCGTACCTTCTTATCTGCACAAACTGGTGTTCACGCGGTGTGAACAACAAAGTCATCTTAGGTTGAAAAGGTTAAATATTTAACTTAGTAGATACAGTAGAGTATCGATATTCCATCAAATTCTAGTCTCAAATTGCCTCGTGAGATTTCATTTGAATCCCATGTATGACTTCTCCATGAAGGTTGCACCAATAGCAAGTCAGCCCTGGACGCTTTCTCTTTTTAAAGAATTGTGACAAGGGTCAGTGAATGTAGGCATTATTTTTAATGGCTATTTTTGACAATAATCGAGTTCTTTTGTGCCAGGGTAATAAACAATTATTACCAACAGAGCCGTTATTGTTTAATCTGACACCTTATTCATCAGGTAGCATGACTGCCTACTGGGCTAAGGGTACCAGTTTTGATTCCCGGCGTAGCCGAAAAATGTGTCATTGATAAAATATTGGTTTACTCTTTCATATTGATAAATTAATGACTGGGGACTTGATGTTGTGCTGGTCCTTGTCTTAAGTTTGATTATAGGGTGTATGAATCTACGACAGACCTAGCAATCCAGTAGTGGGGAAAATGTATTACTTGAATAAACGAATTGGCCCAAACCATAGGTTGGAAACCGTAATGGATATATATAAGGGTTTTTATTACTGGTAAATCTCCATTTCCTAGGTTTTGAGGAAAAAAGAAAGTGATGGCTGACAACTCATATTGGGGACTCTTTTATAAGCTTGGAGATACTCCTTAAAAATATGTTACACTACAAGTGTATAGATACATACACCCACACTAGCGCTTAGAGAGGATGGGTAGACCACCTCCAAGACACCTGGCTGGTACTCGAACCGTGACCTCCCAGTCAATACACATCAAGTGCAGTGAGAGTCTAGTGTTTTGTACCACAAGCCCAATGATGTGGCCTGTCGGTATTATTATATTATTATATGAGAATAAAGCGTGGTCATTTCGGTAAAAAAAAATTTTTTTATAAAATCTGAACATTCAACACAAAGTTAGATAAGGACGTAATCTAAGAGGTAAGGACTAGAAGTGCAATAGAGGAAACTTACATGAATTAGAATAGGGAGGAGATAGAAAAACTACGGTCGATAACCAACATGTGGAAATCCACCTTCCTTACTCCCGACTGAGATATGAACTTTGAACTTCCTGCCAATGAAAATAGTATAATGCGAGCTTTAAACCCTTAAACTGCGTGAGCACCATTACGGGTCCATCAGGAATACATTTTATGTAAATGTAACCAATGCCATCAGTCTGTCTGTCCGTTTGTCTATACCTCCGGCTAGAGCTGAGACCATTTTACTTAAAGGGCTAAACATTGGTATTTGGGGTTTTGATAATGCTCCCCCATGGGATTTTTTGGAATTATATGCCTAACCCTAAATTTACGGGTAGTTTACTGAAGGGCAAAAAGAGAAAAAAAAATATTTTCTCGAAATAAGCTCTAACAATCTTGATTAAATTTTACATCTAAGACACTGTTTATAATTAATTTTAAATAAGATGGAATTTCTCATTTTCTCATAAAAATTACTTTGAGGGTACTTTACATAGGAGAGTTTTTCCAATATTGATAATTTATCTGAAACTATTTGAGATATCAAATAATGTATCATTTTATAGTTGTAGTAATATCAAAGATACAAATATTTTATTTGAAGTATAGTTTTGTAAACCAAATAATGTCTGAGCCTGAAGCAAATATAAATACTTCTTAATTCAGGTCTTTGAAAATGAATTTGATCCTTATGCTCTTCGATAGAAAAAGATGTTTCTCTTTTCTTAATTTTTCTGTAACAGTGTTCCTAGTTCTTAACTCCATAGAGTAAGTAGTGTATGCTATTTCATGTCTAATCTTTATTGAAGTGTTTCTACAACAATATACAGAACTGTTATTTTGTTTCACAAATCTTACTAGTTTTTAGTAAATGTCTCTTTTACGATAAAAGGGTAAAATGTATGTGCGGTGCACCGTGCCTTTTTTTAAAAAAAATCTCTTTATTCGAGGCATGTTGATCAGTGTTGAGCTCTCAATCTCCAGGAATAAGTGTCAAAAAACGGGACTCAATTTGCGGGTTCCCTCGTCCCGGGTGATTCAAAGAGAGTGGTATACCGTACCCCCACACCCTGATCCCCCCTCCCTCCTCTTCTTGGCAAAGTGATCCGAGCAGTTGGTAGTTTTGCTATGACAATGGTTGACGCGAAATGGAAAAGTTGCCTCCTCGCTTTCTTCTTCACCCAAAAGATTGAGTTCGCCAGAGAAACGTCTTTCTCTCAGTGTTTTTGAAAACTAGGAAGAAACCAGAATTACTTGGACACTCTCTGAGTGTTTCTAGCTTTAGATAAAAGGGAATATAATGTATTGTGTGTGTATATTTGTATTCGAGAAAAGTTTGTTTTTGTGTGTGAAATATGCTACGATTGTGATTTGTGTTACAAAAAGAAAAGTTTGGAATCGAACCTCTTGGTTGTTTTAAAACTTTTGTCTTTTGTTCTTTCGACAGCTAGTGAAGTATAAAAAAACTTGGCTCACAAAAAATAAGGTTTATAAAATAATGAAAAATGGATCACAGTTTGTTATCTAAATATACTCTAAAATAGGAAAAATTAGTAGATATGTTCCAACTAGTCCAATTATATAATCATACTATTATTAAATTAGTGAAAGTATTTTGCAATATGGAGCCGTTAGCATTATAATACGGTTTTATTGTTACTTAAATACTTTTCATCAGGCTTAGTGTATTGGCTACCGCTACTGAGTCTGACTCTACATGAATCCCGTTCAGATACGATTATGCTTATTTCCATAACTATAATCTTCCTTCTAACCCATCAGGGGAAATTCCGACGAATTTCTTTAAAATTCACCTACATCTTCCTCATTGCGCTAAAATCCATTCCACCCTCTTAAAAGTGGTTATCCTAACATTACGGTATGTCTTATGAGAATAGTAGTTCTGTGGAATCTAAAGCAACAAAACCATTCTCAGCTTACCTATTTCAGTGGCCGCATATTCTCAGGCATCACTCTAGCAATATACTAGACTGCCAATAGCAAGGAGATCGGGGTTTGAATATCGGTCGGGTGTACTGAGATTGGTTTACCTGAATGGTTTTTCACTCTACCATCACGTAAATGCAGGTAAACTTCCTCTAAATTAAACCTTCCTGATCCCTAGATCATTAGTGTAATTAGTACATATGCGAACAACCCGAATAAGTAGTAAGATGCGATGAAATAAAATCAATTTTTTACTAATGTGTTTTTGTGATCTTGTTAAAAGTTGACTGTATATATTTGAGAAAGACTAGATCTAGGGGTAGACTGAACTGGCAGGCTCCAAGCGGCCCAGACCCACAAATAAATACCACTGAGAATATGTTTGACTGCAATCTGAAGTGGTGAGTCGGCGTATTTATAATATTTTGATTATATAAATTTAATCCCAAGACAATTTCATCCACATTATCTGTGATCCCGTCATTATCAAGTTAACTTAAAACGTCAGTTTCTACTTTCTACTGACATGACAAAAATGCTTCTAAGTCATTAGACAATAGCTGGGAGATTATTTTTGATATACTTAAGTTTGTAAAATTATCCTCCATCCACTAATTGTGTATTCAATAGAGCTTATTTAATTTGAAGTCCAAGGGATATCTAAAAAAATTTTTAAATATTCAAAATTAGTATTAACCATTTTTATGAATATCTAGGCAGCTGGTACACAATAAATAAATAAATACTCTCAAAATATGCTACATATAAACACACACATTTTTATAGTTTATGTGCTATATAAAACCATCATACACAATCTCTACACACGAGAAAAATATAAACACGAAATATAAAAACTTGGTGGNGGAAGCATACAACAATTGCAGACTTAAGTCATTACGTTTGAAAAAAATTAGTTATCTTACTTAGTTTGTTTTAATTTGCTTAGCTTGACACAATAGATAAAATCTTAAGGTTGGCTGATTGTATGAAACATTTATTTTACGACTGGTTGAGATTTGGTGAATCTTCTCAAGTTTTTCATCCCTGTCAGGATCTCAGAAACGGATGGTATTCGTTCTTCTGTTCTTAATCAGAGGATTCGTGGATATTTTTATTCTTTACTTCTCACCACGTCTTACTACCCGTTCGGGCTATACGCTTAAGTACTAATTACGCTAATGGGTTGGGAATTGGGAAGATTGAATATATAAGAAGTGAACCCGCATTTGCATAGAGGGAGAGTGGAAAACCATTTATAAAGAAGCCCACCCCCTCCCCAGTTCACCTGAGGGAGATTCTAACTTCGCTCTCCCCGTCCTTGGCAATCTATCTTATCATGAACTATCGCGTTAGCTAACTACGCCACCGAGGTGGGTTTCAATGACATTAAATGTTAAGCTATCCCATTTGTTGTTTCTTGTTTTTTTAATAGTAAACGAATGCATTTAGAGTGATTACTGACGGTTACAAGCTTTGTAATATTGTAGGATTTGAATAGTTCAACTTTAGCCAATTCAAAAAACTGGATAATTTGAGCCCACCTGTATTCCCCATGAAATTCCTGTATATATCAATAAATAAAAAGTAACATTTAGTTCGAATTTTAGAAGGAAATATTCGGATAATTGAAGCATTTTTTTTTCGATTTTATGCTAATTTAAAAAATGGTTTTCCACTCTCCCTCCACGCAAATTTGGGTTCACTTCGTTTATATTCAACCTTCCCAATTTGTAGTCTATTAGCGTATAGCCCGAACTGGTAGTAAGACGCGGTGCTAATAATAATACTGCGGATCAGTCTACATAATGACACAGACTAAAACTAAAACATTCAATATTTTAAACTTAATAAAAGTTTGATTCCAATGAATTCTTAAGAAATAAAATTCACGAACAAGTCTTGATCACAAAAAAGATTAAAATTATAGCTAATTTCTAGTAGAGTTGACAAAAATATAAATTTTAAATGAAGTAAGTTTTATAAAGAGAGCAAAATAAAAACCAGTTTAAAAAAACACAGTATGTAGAAACGTTGCCTTGTTTTTGTTTTCTGAAAGTTTATTTTTGACGCATTAAACATGGCCGCGCTTGCAAACATAAACAAAACTGTTAGAGTTTACTTTTAACGAAGTTATAGAAGTGAAGGTGACTAATTCTGGTCCAATACACGAAAGAAGGGGGAGTTTGGCGTCTCTTGTTTGTGGCCTTCATCCCCTTCATATAGGGTATAAAGGGAGGGGGAGAAAAGGAAGGATGAATCAATGGAGAAACTGGTCGTGAGGGTACAGTCGGTTAGAAAAGTGTCAAATCCCACTCTTAAAAAAATGTATCAAACAACTCTTCGTATAAGATCGTGGTTCCTCTTGTAATTTAGATTCTGACAGTTGACAAAATATAAACCTTACATGGCATTTTTTAGATAACACGTTTTTGAACGTGTGAATCTATTGTTAAATCGCCCTGGCTATTTGATTCTTAAATATGCAATCCCTTACAATTATCATAATTGTACAAGTGGCAGCAATAAGCCAACTACCGAGTCGAAGGTAGCTGCGTTATCTGATAGCTCGTGATCTTAATAAAAATCACACATTTGTAGCCGACTATTTCCATACGTCCATCATAGACTCTGCCTTAAAATATGAGTGAAGAATGACCATGAGCAAGGGACGAATCCTGGATAGCTAAGTGGTAAGAGCATTGGCGTATTAAGCCAAAGGTCCCGGGTTCGATTCCCGTGTCCAGGTGTCATTTTTCAATTTTCAGAATATGATATCTAGATGCGAGTAATTCCCCACTAAGACAAATATAATTGATTTGGCTATTTGATTTATTGTCAAATAGTTGACATCCATTATAATAATGTCGTGTCTGGACTACATCATTCTTTAGTCCAGGTTATGTAAATATTAGCCAGTACCCATGTACTGTAGCTCAGAGGACTCCCGAATGCACTAATCGTACATCCTTTTAGTGGAGGCTCTTTCCTTGTACCGATGAGATGAGAGGATAATATTAGTGAATATGACAAGTGAAACCCATGAAGATCTTAAAATAACTCAAGCCTAATTAATCAAACCCTGGTGGCCATGTAAATTATTCCCCTTTCGAGAAAAATCTGCGAGTATAAGCCGGGAATCTAGCCCGGGACCCCAAGGTCAGCAGCCAGGGCCTCTGAACAGTGACCACTATACCACAAATCTGGCTGACACCCATTATAACTTATATTTATATTTATCCGTATGTATGTATATAAATATATATATATATATATATATATAGTTTCAATATATAAATATTTATATATTTCTAGAACAATAAACGGTAAAATAGAATTGAATGTAAAAAATAGAGTTAAAATGGTATTATCTACTGCAAATTCTCCTAATACTCACTGTAATAAATCATTACCTAACTGGATGATAAAAAATTAGTAATTACTATTTCTCCTCAAAGTGATTATTTGTTCTCAAGGAAATACATATCCTACAAAAGCTGTGGCTTTACATAGGAACAGAATTAGCGCTCCAATAGAAGAGATTGGTTGAATCCAAATCTTCATTTTACCTTTCCGACATTTTTTCATTTCAGTTTCTATAGAAACTTAAAATAGCTAAATGTAAACATATTTTGTCATAATGAATTCATTATAAAACATTCATAAATTCGGATAAGTGTTAAAATAATGGTCTGGTTGTAGAATTAATCCTAAAGCTTTGAGGCAAACCCTCACCAAGCCAAAACCAATTGCAAATCAAACAGAACTTTAAATATCAATGATTTTTTTTTCGTATCTTTAATATATTTTTTCTAATCTTTGAATCCCAAATATCCTTCAGGATTATAGAAACTCTATAATTCTAGTGTTCCAAGGTCTCATCGCTAATATAAATAAATATATATGTATAACTGATTTATTTTGTGTGATTCAACATCAAGAACGCAAACAGTTCACAAACACACTCTGATTCATAAGTATCCCTACTTCTCTCCTACACTTACGTCTTCACCACTACAGGGGCTGATTATATAACTAAGCACTTGTATGATAGTAAGGGCCATGTTGAAAATTGAAAATACTAAGCGGGCCATATTTCGAAGATATATATATCAACTGTTTACATACGTATGGGCTGCCAAACATTGCACATATTGGGTGAGCAAATTATATAATTTTAAGGAATTAATTCCTTTTGTAGAAAAAAGAAAAATTTGGTACATCAACTTTTTACGTCAAATTTCCATTAAATGTTCCTCATTGCATTTTGTTGTTTTACCTATAAGCTTATAAAAAATAATAATATGGTCACACTGTATGTTGGTTCATCATAAAGGCCCACGGACCACACAAAATCGTACAGAGGGCCACAAGTGGCCCGCGGGCCCCGAGATTGACATGCCTGCATTAGGCTATAAGCAACAGGCTGACCAACCGACATACGCAGCAGGGTGGTAGCGAGAATGTAGACCCAAGAAGTAGGAGACTTATAATTTTATATAATTGATTTTGGTTGTAACTCTGTCAAACATGCTACTATATATGAAATATGTATAGTGTTTGATATCAAAAGGCAAACTGTCATAATCTATGGACAAATAATTATTGGCTAGACATAATATATTATTCAAACAAGTTGATCCTGAATATTGGAAACCTTATTGATTTTAGTCACATGAAAGAAATCAGCTTGTGAACTATTAGTAATATCTTAATTTTTCCTCTAGTTTTATGATCCCCCTCTCCCCAATACATAGGGGGTGTATCTATCTACCTACTTCTCCCTCCTCCCCTATCACGGCTCAGTTATAAAGTACTAATTAAATATAATTATTAGACTTATAAATATCCTCGATATCTCCCAATCATATTAAGTTCAACTTTTCTTTCATCCCGATTGTTCGTTATCTAACCCAACTTCGCCTTCCTTCCCCGCCACCTTCTTTCTAGACCCTAAAATAAACACTGGGCCCTTTGGCCCCTTCTTTAAGTGTATTAGCCCTCAGAGCAAAGGGCTGCAAGTGTTTTCCCAAAGGGAGAGGGGTGGGGGATAGTTTGGTGGCAGTGGACCTAACAATTTATTTCCTGTCTGGGGGTTAGGGAGGAGAATGTTTGAGGCTAGCTCATCTTGAAAAAATAACCAGGTGGATTCGGATAGGGGAGTGAGAGAACCACCCCTTTATCCCTCCGCCCACTCCTCCACAATGTATTATTCAATTAGTGGCCCCACCACCACAAAGAAAGAAGTGGAGGGGATGGGGATGTACTCGAGATTCTGCCGGAGATGGAGGGAGACTATTGGGGAACAGATTTACTTGTTCCAGTATATATGAATAAAATAATTGGGAAAAAAATGTATTCTCTCATAACTTGTTTAGTAAATTATTTCTAGATAAATAATCAAGCACTTAAATAGACTAATACACTTGACCAGTTATAAAGCCTAATATATTCTGAATATAACACATGTGTGTAGATACTAGATAGATAGATATTTAGATGCTAGAAGTTGGACTCTCGCATCTTTTAGCATTCGAAATAATTAGAGATTCGAAAAAATCGAAACGAAATTTCGAATCAAAAATTGAAGGCCTCGACTAGAAATCACCTGCATTTTTACTTTCTCGCTACCTTACAGGTAGAGAAAGTATTGTATCGTCAACAGAATCGAACTTAAGATTTTGATGAATCTTGACGTTTCATCACCCTCCTAATCCAAAAAAAAATTTTTTGACTTTCCGTCTGTCTGTATGTTTGTACCACCAACTAGAGCCTAAACTACTTTACCGATCGGGCTAAAACTTGGTATCTAGGGTTTTCATAGGGTTGCCCCGAGGTGTGTTTGGAATTGGATATCTAACCCTAAAATTAAGGGTAGTTTACTTAAGGACAAAACGAGAAAAAGTCGATTTTCTCAAAATCAGCTCTAACGATTTCGATTAGATTTCATTTATAAAAATGTATAAATATTCCAAACAAAATGGCTTTTCTCAATATTTAGGCAAAATAACTCTAAAGGCTCCGGTTTTATGCGTAAATTATATATTTTTATATTATCTCCTAAACTATTTGAGATATGAACTTACTTATCCCTACAAATATGTAGGTCTCTTTATAATACAGATATTTTATAAGGAGCATATTTTTATAAAATCAATAACTTACAAGCTATACGTAAATATATATATATATATATATATATTTATATTTTAAACTTTTCAAACACAAAAGATTAGTGTATTGCGCCCGCAAAAAAAAAATCTAGCCTGAATGTTGATGTATGGCGACGTCTCAAGACCCTCCAAACCCTAAAAAGTGGTATTTACAATTACATCTGTCTGTTTAAACTTCAGTGGCGTCACGTAGCTACAATTAGTGGGGGTTCTGCTCCAGAAAATGTTTAACCTTTGTTTTAAAATTGTATATAAGGAAAAAAACATGTATGAAAAGAAAATTTATTCAGAAACATGATAAAATCTTAACAAAAAAATGTTTTTTTTAATTACTTTAACTTAAATTGTTACAGTTCAAACTTTATCTATTCATTTAAAAATGAAATCAAATTGTCTTGTTTTAATTTGCGCAAAAAGTTCAATAATTTTCTCCTTGATCTCTGGATGACAATTGAGGAAACTTTTCTCCATTGAAAGTACTGCAAGTGCATTTAGTCTTTCCAAATTTATAGTGCTTCTTAGAAAAGTTTTTATTCTTTTCAATGTTGAAAAGCAGCACTCTACCTCTGATGTAGTCATGGGAATTGTCAAGAGGATTTTTATCAGTTTCATAATTTCACTAAAAACATCATCTAGACTATTTTCCAAGATAAATTTCAGCAGCTCAATTAATTTGCAATATTCATTAATATCAGTCCTACAATAGAATGCTTTTAGTTCAGTTTCAAGCATTTCTTTGTCAGTCATGGGATAAGCTTCAGTGTACGGTACTATCTCTTTTGTCGGATTTTCATTCTTAAATCTAGTGAAGCAATTCTTGTTGAACAATTTAGCAGCTACTAATTGCTTAGTGGAAGAATATCAACCCATATATAGTCACACACTTCCCTAGCTTCTACCACGAATGTCTTTGAAGGATTCTCACAGTACTTTGAGTTTCTCAATTCTAAAATAGCAGTTTTGAAATTTGTTATATATTCATTAACTTCAAACACATTAATGTCTCAATATTGCCTTTGGTTGTAAATTATTTCAACATGATGCATAATCTTATGAAAAATCTCCAACCAAAACTTGAAATTATCATCATTTAGGTATTTTAAAATTCATGTTGCTTCTGCAATGGTTTGATATACATTTGATGTTGACTGAATTTAAGTAAGGCAGTTTTTTAAAGGTTGCAAATTTTCATGAACTCTCTTTATGGTCTGTTCGTTTGTTGAAATTCCACCTTGTAGAGGATAGATGTGGAATGCTTACGTCCATATGTTTCTTGGGAATGGACACACGTTGTGGTGATCTTGAGAAGAATGTTGGAATAGCTAGAATGTTAGAGACAAAAATTCTTGCGTTTCATGTAATACTTGCTGCATTTCTCATTATTAAATTAAGTTGATGTACATAACGGTGAATGAAATGTGCATTACTATAAACTCCTTTTATTTTTGCTTGAACTCCAGACTTTTTTTTTTTTTTACATCAAATGTCTGAGCTATCAGTTTTTGTCCATTTCGTTGAAGGATTATGTCAAATTGTTCTAAAATACATTTTTATATGCCATCTGCAGTTTGATTTTCTGGAATAAAGAATCCTCCAAAACGCTCAAATATTTCTCCATTCAATACGTACCGTAGAACAAGGACCATTTGAGTGTGTTCCGAAACATCTGTTGTATCATCAGCCATGACAGCTACAAAGGAAGCTTTTCTAATTTCCGTCCTTATCTCCTCATGGTATATTTGTAGCAGGCAGTCAAGTATACTCATTCTGAATGGCCTTAGAAATACTTTTGAGGACTGCACTGGTTTCTAAGTGATTATTCAAATCTGAATCTAATTTAGATGCCAAATTTACTAATCCTCAAAATACCCATGGGTTTACCGAATCGTCTTTTTCATCATGTCCACGTAAGGGAGTTTCAAAGTTTCCACAAAAGTAAATGCAGTATATTATTTTGGGTGAAATTTCACGGTTCTTTTTAACTTTTATATTATGCTCATTGATTGAAAGTCTGTATGCCTCACTAAGTTTCTCCTTAATACTTACGGTTCCTAAAAGTGATAGTGAAACAACATTATCAACGTGCTTCTTTGAATTCTCATGCTTTTCAGTTTTTTCTTTCATTTTTTATATTTCTAAAACCATCTTTTGTCTACGGTACATCACCTCCAAACAGCAAACATGGGAAGCAAAACAGTGCATTTTTTACTTCACAGCCGCAAAGCCAATTTTTCCGTTGGTACCATTCAGAATTAAAGCAACGATTATATTTCTTGTTTTTGCTTTTGCTTGGCTGAGATATTAGAATATCAGGTGTTGAACAACCTCTTTTTTTAACTTTAACTTTGACCCCGGAGAGATAGCTGTGAAATTTTATGCTGTTGAAGTTCACTCACAGTCACAGAACTTATTTCTTGGGGATTCAAGGCCAAGGTTAAAGTTTTCTGTTAAATAAAAGAACCGAAAAAAAAATGAATCAAATAGAATAGCTGGAAACAGAATAATAATAATATAATTCTACACTTTTCTACTCTTTATCACATTCAAGAATATTGTACACGATTTTTAAGCACAACACATGCTGAGTAGAAAAAATTCCTTCCTCCATCACGCCAGAGCCGACACTGCGATAGCAAAAATGCTATTTCTACCTGGCAGTCCCGCCTTTCTCCCCACCCACTCCTATGTGCGCATGCGCACAACAGTCAAACACCACGTCGTTTACACTGTGAAGCGCACAGTTCCATACAAATATTTTTGTATATTTTTCATAAACTGGGGGATGGCTACTAAAGTACTGACATTAAGCTTAAGGAATATATATAGAACTACAAAAATAAAGAAACAATTAAATAAAAAAGGACTCAATATATTAAATGTTATTGATAATATCAAGTGGATAAGGGGTGCTACAGTTCCGCAGTGCCTATACACGAGCAACCACGCTTAAACTTAAAATTAAGAGTAGTTTAAGAAAGGGTGAAAAGAGAAAAAAATTCATTTTCTCAAAATTGGTTCTAACGATTTTGATTAAAATTCGAATTTAGGCGTTTATTGAGATTATAAATAAACTACTTTCATTTTCCTATGAAAATGACTTTTAGGGTACTTGACAAAAGCTGAAAATCCGTTTCTCCGCAACTATTTGAGATACTAAATAACTTATCATTGCAAAATTGTAGTACTATCAAAAATAAAAAAACTTTTATATGAAATATATTTTTATAAATCCAACAGTTTCTGAGAAATTGGCAAATATATTAATAAAATGTGAGCTTAAGTTGTAAAGAGATACTACTTAAGTTTTAACGCAATAATTCACCAATGCCATAGAGTAATTAGATACAAGTAAGTATCTCAAAAAGTGTATGTTATTTTTCTTAAACCTCATAGGAGAAATGTTTGTACAACAATGATATATCTCCATTTTAGACTCAATAGTCAATATTTAAATTTTCTATTGGTCAAAATTTATAAATGAGGAATTTAATATCACTGCGATGGCATGAAGATTTGCAACACCTAATAAAATGTTGAAAAGTTTAACTGGAAGTTGAAATTTTAATACGAAGTGCTGACCCTTGTGACCCCTATATTGATCTTTTTTATCGGTCCAAACATACAAATGAGGGCATTAATTCTTTAAAAATAAAACTATAACATTTAAAACCAGGACTGAAAAAAAAGTTTTACATGAGTATAGTGCAATTTATGCTTGGGTTTGCTAGTTTATATTATTTCGTTTCACATATATTACGAGTTTTGGGTAAATATCTCCATTTTTAAACAATAAAGCGAGAAAGTCCGTGTATAATTCCGTACAACTTTTTTTTTTGTAATTGGTTAAAGAAAGGATATAAACTTGATTTTCCTTTGGCTAAAAAATAAAATTAAATTAAATCACAAAAAATTACAAAATTACATGGAACTAATTAATGTACTTGAGTTTTATCTTTGTTCTTATAAAGTAACTGATATGACAACCACCCCCGTGGTATAGTGGTCAGTGCACCTGGCTACGAGCCTAGGGGTTCAGGGTTAGAATCCTGGCTGGTACCTTGGGTATTTTTTACCGAATGAGGAATTACCCATAGGTCCCCAGAGTTTGGTTAATTAGGCTTAAGTTAGGTGTAGGTGTTTCCACTGGTTCCATACCCACATACTCACTATCACCATCATCTCATCCCATTGGAACATGGAAAAAGCTCCACGGAAAGGATGTACGATTAGCAAATTCGGGCGGTCCCTGGGTGACGGTGCATTAGTAGAGAGTGGGATAATGTTTCCTCGAACTGGGCTACGAGTGATAGCCTAGACGCGCAATACACATGTTACCATAAATGTGATTAATTTGGTAACTATGCATACTTACCGGTAATTATACATATAATTATTACATATAAGTATGGTAAATGTAATAATTTCTTTCCATTTTGGTTGATCTTATCACACTATCAGTAATTATGAATAATTTCCTGTTCCCTTTGGTAAATGTAATACCTTTTAAGTTTGTTGTTTTTATGAGAGGAGAGGTGGTCCAGTCACTGAAGAGGGTTCTACCCTCACTCTTCTGTAGATTTATCATGGAGTTAAAAGGGCTAGTGCACATGCGTGAACCAATTATCTTCCTGCCTAAATCCCTTATACCCTACACATGCACTCCTTAGTTTTGTTCTAGCATTCATATAGCTCAAACGTGCATATACTGTTAAATACGTTTCAAACAGAGAAGACCCACAATGGAAGTGATAAAGGTTTGCTTCAATACAAATTATCAAGCGTCATGCAGAATAAGAAAGAAAATAAATCTAAAACTGGTGGGAAAATACCAGAAAATTATCCACGATTGAAGCGTTTTGATATTATGAAAAGGGGTGATAATGAGAAGATTTTTCCTGTAAATGATGAAACGTCAACAATCTGATACTACGTATCGACATAGGAGAGCTTTGATTTGCTTAGTGAGACGCATTTGGCAAAAGGGCATGGTTAGAGAACCAGAATGTTGAAAGAGCTGCAGAAAAAGTATAAAAATATAGCTTGTGAAGTGATAATGATTTATTGGAGTTTTTGTGAAACTTATAAAAAATTGAAAGAGCCAAAAAAATGACTTGAAATAGGACCAACTGTTTTCATAGATATGAATTCTAGACTTATTGATACGCAAACCAGATGAACCAGATCAACCAGATTATGATTATAATTTTATTTTTGTGAACCAAGATCATCTTACAAAAATTTTCCAGTTGCATCCATTGAAAACCAAACTATCAGAGGAAGTGTCTAATGTATTTATTGATATTTTCATTGTTTTTGGCGCCCCTAGCGTTCCTCAAAGTGAGGATGGCCGCGAATTTTGTAACTGGGTTAGTGAAGAAACATGTTCTATGTGGTATGAGATAAAAATTGTTCATGGCAAGTCTCTCAAACCTTGATGACTACATTGCGAACAATGATGCGTGGGATATACAAGCGGTTAATATGAAGAGGGAAGATGTTACGAAGAAGTAAGATATGGAAGACTGCACTAGAGGCCCAAGCAAATAAAATGAAATACATTTCTGACACAAAGTTTCCCAAAGTTAAAGTTGAAAAAACATCGAAGCTTCGGGCTCCTGACGGGGATAGAGTAAGAGGGGACTTAATAAATATATTAGTAGTAATTATTCTCGTTGAAATTGATGAGTACAACCAACTGGGAGGAAAATAAGGACGATTGGCACAATTGTATACCAGAAACCTGTATTTAATTTGTGAGGAATAGTTCATTTCAGCGGAAGACGTGCCAGATGTAGTTTATTAACTTCGAGACAATCTATTTCAGGTGGACAAGGATACCAAAGGTGCAATATGCAAGGTAAAGTTTCAATCTACTAAATGATGATGCAGAAAAAATAGTAAACTATGTAATTCTAAATGTAATGACAGTTTATCCTGTTGTAATAAGTAAAAAAAATAGAAAAAAAATGGAAAAGCTTCTTAATATAATCTGTAAATTTTTTTTTTTCTTTTTAAGCAAAAAAGTTTCTCACTTTAAATTTGCTGTTTGTTAACAACTGTTGGTAATGATTTATCTTATAGTTCGTCGTAATAAAAAAGAATAAATAAGTTGGTAAAAGTTTTAATCAAATGTTACATATGAGTAGAAAAAAATATTTAAAATTCAAAAGCTTATTTGAATGGTTTGTAAACTTAAGTAGGGCTATATGCATTCTGCTTTTTCGATGTAAAAAATTTGGTGACCTGGCGGTCTAGGGGTAAGGTGTCAGACTTCTGTGCTGGCGGCCTGGGTTCAATCCTCGGTCCCGGCACAGATTTATCTGATTACCAAACCCTTTCTTCACCTCTGACAAGACATCTTGGGAATGTGGGGAATGCCAGGCCTCCACCGTGGTTCCGATTCCACGTTAAACTGTAGGTCCTCCATTTCATCTCACAATCACCCTACCATTACACATTAGCGTAAGTGCGTATAACCCGAACGGGTAGTAAGACGCGGTGCTAATAATAATAATAATAATAATAATAATATAAGAATTTCTCACTTTTCATCTGTTGTTTACCAAAGCTAAAAAAAAAGAAACATCTTTCTACGCCAAAGAGCATAAGAATCAAATTCATTTTCAATGACCTGAATTAAAAAGTATATATTTTTCTTATAGCTAAGAAACTATTGGTTTTATAAAAATATATTTCAAATAGAAGATTTGTATCTTTAATAGTACTACAACTTTACAACTTTACTTTGATACGATATTTCTTATCTTAAATAGTTGAGGAGAAATTATGAAACTAGGAAAATTTCCCTAATGTGGATTTCCTGAAAGTCATTTTCACAAGAAAATGAGAATTTATCTTGTGTATATTGATAAACAATGTCTAGATTTAAATTTATTTAAAATCTTTAGAGCAAATTTCATGAAAATATGTTATTTTCTCTTTTTGTCCTTCAGTAAAATACCCTTAAATTTAGGGCTAGAAATCTAATTCCATAAACACCTCCGGGAGGGACCTTACGAAGACCCCAAATACCAAGTTTGATCCCAATCGGTAAAATAGTTTCTGCTCTAGCCCAAGACATAGACAGGTAGACGGAATTGTGAAAACAATTTGTTTTTTGTTTCAGAGTGTCATGAAACATCGACATTTATCAAAATCTCGAGTTCAATTTTTTTATACGATCACGATACTTTCTCTCCGAAGTGTCGAAAGAAAGTAAAAATAAGCTTGAAACTAAGTATAGATCTGCTCATGACTATATTTATTTAGTCGCTCTAAAACTTTCCCCCTTTTTTTTTACTTCTCATTTTCCCTTTCTCTGTGTCATTGCATCCTGTCCCCATTTTATCTCGTTTCCTATCGTTTGCGTATTTTACTCTTTGTTGTTGTTTTTTGTCCCTGTGTTTTGTTAAACAACATAATGTCCTTTGCTTGTGCGTACCCTAATAAATACCAGGGTATCACATCGAATTACACTTTCTGCTTGAGAAAACTCACATTACCAGCGTCAAATGGAGCCGCCTCTTTTAGAGAGTATAATGGGGGAGGAGACGCTATTTATGGTGGATCTGATGTACACTTGAGAGAAGGGGATGCACCACCCTTCTCAAAATAACAACTAAACAGTGAGCCATTCGTTACGTTGAGTGTACATTTGGAATTATATTAATGCGTATATTTATATTTTTGTTTTACTTTCTCATGTAGAGAAACCATTTTAATTGAAATAAGATTCCTTATTTGATATTATTATGAGGAATTTTGAGGTTTTGTGCGCCTTTGAACGCAAAAAAGTGGCTCTTTCAATTCTGCCTTTTCCTGAGGATACAATGGAATTTGGTCAAATCTGATATTTAAAGTTTAGTCCTACCTCAGTGCAATTTTTATATTTTGGTAGTAAACCTCAAAGTAAGCGTAGTTTATTGAAGAGAGATTTCCGAAACTTCAAATTTTTTCGAAAATTGTTTAAATGTTTTTGTTTAAAATGATTATCTGGATTGTTTTTGTCGTGACAACTATACTGTATAATTATTTTTAAGGTTAATATTCGTTTAAGAGTAGTTTACTAGATATTTTTTTTAAATTTGTAACTTTTTGAAAATGGCTTTAACATTTTTGTTCAAAACGGGTACATAAAATAGTTTTTATATTATTAATAAAAATGTATATTCGTATTTTATAAAAAACAATATCTAAGCGTAGGTTACTGATCAATGATGTTTGAAAATGTAATCACAAACCATAATAGACTAAATAAGAAGTTATGTAATATTGCACTCTACCACTTATTTTAATTATCTATTTTATTAGTACGTTGAATACCAATATTACAAGAGGCTTAATCTATAGGACTGGAAAGAGAAAAATAGTAAATAGAATTTTATTGTGAATGGGTGGTCATATGGTATAAATTGTCATCCTCAAAATAAAATGAATTGTCAGTGACGTAAGGAGTGGGTTCGGATTCCTTCGGGATTCATTGGGAGTGGTTTTTCACCACTGATGTATCACTGTTGTTTTCTCATCCTTTTTTCGCACTGGTGTGGGGTGCACATATTATAAGGTCTTGTGGTTCCCAAACTTCTCAGAATCGTGACCCAATATTTAGAACGTCAAACTTTTGCAACCCTCCTTTGCTTTAACGGTCTTAAGGAGACTGGAGGGTTTTTTTGAATTAATAATTTTCCACTACTATTTTTAAATTGAACTATTGAATATATAATTTTACAAAACACTTATATAATTATATTTATCATAATGAGGCATGTGAGAAGGCTGCCCTTGTTACCAAGTTTCTGTTGAAGATTTCATTTACGTCCACGCCACAGGAACGAACATAAGCCCAGATGCCCGTAGCCGTATATTATGAGACTTATTTTTTCCTGCCTTTTTTTATTTTTCCCATTTTTCATGATTTTCTATTTTCAAATAATTACTAACAATTCATTTTTCAAAAATTGTTTGCGACCCACAGTATGGGAAAAACTCTTCTAAAACTACCCACCCTATATTGATCCCTTGAATTAGTTCGTCATTAACATTAGTTTAGAACTTACTAATAAATAAAAATTACGCTCCATTGGAGTGGCGAAGGGAAAGGATATACCACGGTGTTAATTCGTATGTGAAAAACCACCTACGGTGCAGCCAATCGAGATTCGAACCTTAACCTCCTCTCATCAGTGCCAAACCAGTATATTGTGTATCTGTTGCCTTAGATCAATTATCCACAATTTTTAGGTTTAAATAGATTCTATTTTACCCACTGTTCTTTAGATACACGTTTAATCACGCTAATGGGGTAAGAATTAGGAATGTAAAATTTAGAGGAAATGTTTCCCACTCTCCCTCTTTGGTAATGTAAGTGCAATTTAGGAAAAACCACCCTCCATACACCCAGCCGGGATTCAAACCCTGACCTTCCCGACACCAGCAAACCAGTATTTAAAGATCCTGACATTTATTCTGCGTGCCCACAAGATCGGTTAAATCAATTCCAACTAACCCGATAGTAATTTTAAAAGTTTTAAATAAAAACTAGTTTTTTCAAATTTATTGTTTTATCACTGCTTCTTACTACCCGTTCAGCTTATACGCTTATGTACGAATTACATTAAAGGTTTTAGTCATTAGGATGGTTGTATTTGTGGGAATTGTATCCGCATTTGCGTTAAGGAAGAGTTGAAAACAATTTTGGAAAAAACACCCTCAGTACACCCAACCAAGGTTCAAACTTCGGTTTCTCCATCATCGGCAGTCTAGACTACTGTGAGATTAGCGCGATAGACCACGTGGCCAATGAAGTGGGTCAAAAGTAGTTGAATTAAATAATTAGAACATTAGTTAATTTATTATTGCACTCCACATAGGTAGGCAAGCGGACTAAGTGTCATGCTCATTAAGTTTGATTTGCTGATAATGAAGAGACTTATGTTTGAATTCCGATGGGGTGTACTTAATGTGTTATTTTCTAAATGTTCTTGTCTATTTTAGAGTAAATGTGGATACATCTCCTCTAAAATATACTTTCCTCAGGCCTACCATATTAACATAATTAAAATAAGTATAACCTGGATAGGAAGTAAGATGTGATGGGGGAAAACGGGAAAATGATATTGTTCATTGAAATCTCTCTCCCCGCCTCCCCCAGCCGTGCTCCCCCTCCCCCCCTCAAAGCTATCATTCTCACGACACCACTGATATAAGAAGACAATATCAGTGCAAACAAAACTGTAGTACCTTCAAAATGAGGCACAAAGATTTTTCTTATGGGTAAAGAAAATCTCTCCTGTGAGATGTTAATTAGCGATAGTGCTTGTCTCGAGCTGAGATTACTTTAATGAAAAAGTCATTTGTTCTTTCAACAATTATAAATACATTAAATCCTGCCGCATACTTGTACAGTCAGTGTATCATTAATATTGAGCAACTTAAAGTTGAAAGACTAACAATATGGCCTTGACCTTATTGGCAGTCACTCAAAGTTTTCTCATTCCAAGTAACCTTATAATATATATATATATATATATATATAATATATATATATATTTATATATATTTATTTAACATGTACTCTTTGAGTGGAATAATTTCATCAGAAAACTACTTTAACTTGTTTTAGTGGTCAACGTTCCTAGCTACAGATCCAAAGGTCCCGGCTTCGATCCCTGGCACTTCCAGATTGTTCTGTGAAGCAGTGGGTCTGGAACGGGGTCAACACCTAGCCTCGTGAGGACAAATGAGGAGTTTCTTGGACTAAAAAAATGTAGCGGCTCCGCTCTATAAAACTAAGATATAACGGCCAGAGGGCTCGTTGTGCTTGGCCACATGACATCCTCTACCCGCAAAAGGTGGCACTATCGTCGCCAACAGAAGGTGGCCACTCGGTCGGTATGGCTCGACTGTGGACTGACGCTATGGAGGGTTTTTTTTAGGCAGAAACAAAAACCGATACTCTGACTTTTATTCTTTACTGTGAAAGGAGTGATAAAGGTAGGAGTAGGGGGAGTGAGATACCGTTCAGGAAAATCCCCCCCGCCCCCCTTTAGAAAACCAGGCCATGATTCAAACAATGATCTCACATCTCCTTCCACGATAATAAAACCTTCCTAATCACTAAAACCATTAGATTGATTAGAACTTAAGTATATAATCCGAAGTAATAGTAGGTCGTGGTGCTAAAAAAAACTTGGTGCAGTCATGGAACGTGAAGGTTAATCAGCGCAGAAATTTTAATAGTCCAACACTTGACCACTGAAACTAATTTGTAAATAATTATCTGTTTTATATGCATAACAATTTATTTCAAATCTAGCGTTCCCTTTCAAAACACTTTATTTCAATACTTTGTTTTCAGAATAAATTAACCTATTAATACTAACTAAATCCCAAGCTATTGTGCCTAGATATTTACTGATTGAATAGCTGCAATCACAAAGTAACTTTACCTAGAGCAGTAAACCTAATACTACACACACAGCTATAACTTATAGATATTTACTATTTAGCTAGCAGGGCTAACGAACTAATTTGACCTAGAACAGTAATAGTACAGGGCTCGAAAAAGGGTGCTTGGTTCTATTAAGTGCGAAAGTTTTGAATCTTCGTGAATTTGTAGATTTCAATGCTCTGAATGAAATACGAAAAAATTCAAAATCTGATTGCAGCCGCTGGCGCCACCATCTTGGATAAATGGCGTCGAAAATATATGTTTTTTAATGTCTCTCTTCAGGTACGTCATACAGCATAAAATGTCATTATCAAATTAAAAAAGAATTAAATTTGCTACAAATCATGTCGTATGAATATTTTTTTTCTAAACTAAACAATTTTGGCGCAGCAGCCGAGCAAATTCGAGCATTGTTGAAATATATTAGATTGAACACCTAAACGCTGCTGTAGAATAGTTCTTTATTTGCTGGGATGACATAAAACACAACTTGTTGGTAGTTTCAGCTAACTGATTATTTCCATCCCTCAATTATCCCTATTTGCTCTCACATGGCTGAAAATGTCTTAGAATTGGCCACTCTTAAGTACACCTGCGTCTTGGAACATGGGTTTATTTGCTTTCTCCTGCGTCAAAGTTCTTTGAATCATCTCTCGCTGACTCGGGGAACTTGTCTATCTCCCTCCGGTTCAATAGTACAGATAAATATCTAGGGATATTTATTTGAAACCGTGGGAAATGACCATGCATTGAGCTTTATGTGTTAATTAAGCTAATTTTTGGTATTATTAATCATGTTAACCAAATACATTCATCACAATTGTTAGAGGGGAGTTCCTCACTCAACAGCATTCAAAGGTAGACTTAGCAACAATCTACTTTTAGAATCGTGATTTCATTTCATCTTTGTTTTAGTAGCTTTGCTGGGAATTAAACACTTTCAATCGATTTTTTTAAAGGTATTGTAACAATACAAGAGTTGTATTTTACAATCGAAGTCCCACCCAAACCGATGCTGCATAGACTATCGTCCGATTCATATTACCCACTCCAAGAAATATCGGCATTTATTCAAATCACCTACATTAGTATTCTTCACTATTGTAGTTCCATGTCACTTCAAGCAATATACAAACCATATCTTTCAATATAATTCACTATCAACACTATCAACACTATCAACCGTGTAAACTGTTCATATACGTACCGTCTGGATAAACTGGCTTGCACTGCCTAGTAACCTGGCTGACTTCAAAACGTGCTAAATCGAGGAGCAGGGCAAACTTGCCTTGGTGTAACCACACTTGATGTCCCAACCTGGCTGACTTAGATGCATCTGATGGGCGGTTTTCCTGCACACCTGGCGAAGAGTACACGCGGACATGGCTGCCCTCTGTGGGCGGGTTGGAGCAACCATCACCTGTTCTCTGACGTCAGCAGCCAATCAGTCAAAAAGATTTTTGACAACAAATACGAGAAGCGTCTATACGAAGCGGGATGACCAATCAGCGACCTGCAAGCATGTTGGCGTACGTGCTCAAGATGGCATGCCCCTCCACGCTGCAACGTCACCGGCTTAGAATGGACTGTTCCTCCCCAAATACCTACGCAGTTAGACACTATAAAAGATGAATGTTGGGAAGATATTATTCGACTTTTGAATTCGGCACCGTCGAGGATGGACCTCCGTAATATTAATGTATAATGTACTTTTGAAATCGACGCCATGATGGATGGACTGTAGCTATTATTTTATATCGCCAGAAGACGACTTACAAAAATCTGGACACTGTGAAGGAAAGTTGTAATACTCTGTAAATATTTTTTTGTTCTTCTTAAAAGTTTGAATTATGGAACTTTAACAATTTAATTTTGTTATAGTCGAGATAGGCTGATATTTGTTTATTAAATATGGGCATTATTTAAATGCTATATTCAAACTAAAAGTAACTTCAGTTTTGTATCACCACTTAAGGGCTTGTTTCTTAAAGATGTTAGTAAATTCTCAATATTTGTAGTATAAATGTATATTATAGTACTTGAAGGTACTTTCGTTTTGTGTAAAGTTTGAATACTCTCGTGATATTTAAAGTAAAAGTATGTAATATAAAGATATAACCTTACTTTAGAATAGTATATGTTTTCGTAATGTCTGTAAGTATTCAGACGTTTTTGTAACAATTTAGAAAGGCTCTTTAAGCTTTTTATATTTTTCTGGAATAGATTGGTTATTAATGGTTTTTAATAGCTTTATTAATATAATGCTAACCTGGTCTAATTTAATTAATATTATTTAGCATTAATGTAATCAACTATGTTTTCTTCGTTCTACTAGATAAATTAAGAAGTTAAGGCCACTTAAATTATTGTTTGTTATTTTTGAATGAATTAAACTACTGTTTTCATTTAACACTTGCTGATGCTATTTTCTCTTTTTTATTATTATGTTAGCTTACTCCCTCTTATCCTTGTAGTATTTTCTTTAGTGGCCTATTGCTACGAGGTAAAGAAAAGAGAGGGCGTAACAATATGGTTGCACAGAGGTAGTCTACCGGTTTGTGTCTCAAACGAAAATTACTCAGGAGCAGAAATGCCTAATTTGCGATACAAATATTTCGGACAGTTGAGATGAAGGAGAACTGCATGGAAACATTTCAACAATTTAGTTTGAAAAGGAACGATGATAATATATACTTTATTCGTAAAAAGACATGGGAGATTGCATAACGCGTGCCGTAAGCGGTACTGCAATGAGAAATGCATGGGTAGTTCATTAAAAAATAAAAGGGAAATCAACTACATAGCACCATAATAAAGATCAGGTGGAGTTGCTTTTGATTTTAAACATAATTTTTGTGTGTGTTTTCAGGTGGAATTACAAATTACGGAGGACATTTTAAAGAAACAAAAGTAGGCCAAATTAAGCGTTCACGATATCATTTTGCTACGCGCATAGCACGGACCTCAGCCAACACACCTTCGTGGCCAGCCTGTAGATGACCGTAATGGCTCGCAAATTAAATGAGGTTTACACGGAATGAATGTTTATCTTATTTCAATATTATTTTTTGTATTTATCGTATAGTGGGTTAAATTAATTAAAGAAATCATATATTTAAATTTATTTTAGCAATTCACTCGATACACGTCACGCCTCTTATTTAGTGTGAGAGTGGCCGTCAACCGATTTAAGGTGAATTACAATATCCACTGCTTAGCCATGATATAATATAACTACTACACGATATCACGCCTGATTTGTTTATTATAGTAATTATATCCGCGACGACCAACCTAGCGACTAACGTGAGGTGTCCTTCAAAGGTTCACAAAAACATGACACCCCATATTTCACCTGGGAGCGTCCTTGGCCGTAGACCGGTGAGACAAGAGTAATGAGTCTCCTACTCGACTCAACAGATGCTATTTTTTAAATTTTGGGAAAATACTCCCATTAGTCCTCAAGATCCAACATAGACGAACCTAACTGTCCCCCGGACCGTTAGCATGGTCCAAGACAAGAGAAGAAAGCCACCCTCCCCCCTTAATAGCTTTTAGGACGCTATTGTTGTTGCCGGCGACTCTCACACCCTTCCTGGTTGACAGGTTATTGACCTTCCAATACCCCGTTACTGCCTACAGGGTTGCTAACACATCTTATTTCTTAAAGTGTTAATAAAGAATTGCATCAATTTATGATGTTTGCAGCTTTACTGTGAAAGACACAATTTTAAAATCAGCTCGAGCTCGAAATGATTAAAGGTGTCGTAAAATCATCAAACGCGTGGAAGTTACACCAGACTTAGTCGCAGAGGGAACCAGGTATCACATATTATGCACGAAAAAACTTTCTCATCATCCAGAAACTGGCTGTAAAGTCTTCGTACACCAGCCACTGTATTCTTCCAACAGTTTGTTGAGAGGGAAATCGTCTCGGATAATATACCATTTCTTCAATCTTTCAGCAATCTGATAAAATCTCTGCTTTTTTCAATCAAAGCAAACAAAAATTCATGACAATACTACAAAAGCACCAGGATTCTTAAGCGAACATTTATATTTTTAAAGATGGTAATGCTGAACCGGATGATATAGCTTATGCTGAATAACGTTTTCTTCTGCCACTGTATGGAACAAAAGATTAATCATTTCTATCGATGCTTATCGTTACAAATGTTTTGTAAGATCGTTCACTAAAAGCAAATTCAACATTGCTTTTCTACCACCTATAATAATTGCAGCAGCACAACAGAATTCATTCATGATCTATTATCAAGTTCAATGGACGCAGGGCATTCAAAAAATTGTAGAAGAATGGGGCTGGAAAATAAGAAACTCTGGCCTCATACCAGTAACAACGCGTATAAATCCTGTTCCCTAAAAGTTGCTTAGATGTATCTCCTGCATGTGCAATAAAGGGTGCACGCCAACGTGTGGTTGTATAAAGGCAGATTTAAAATATTCTGTTATTTTCAATTTCTGTAACGGACAAAATCGCGAAAATTCGCCGGAGACAGTCAACGAGCTTGATGAAAATGAGGAATTCGACTTGCCAGTCAAAACATTTATCGCACTCATGGAGAACGACTGAATGCCACAATAAATGGATAACAAAACGGAAGAAGTTAAGAAGAAGGTATTGCTGAAATTACAATGAACCTGGACAAATTAAAACTATGCAATAAAAAGTCTAATGGTAGATTAGGTATGTAGGGGATAACACGTAAAAAAACGCCGTTTACTCTACCTCATGGTGGTGTGGAAAGGAGTAATCTACATACAACTATCCAAAGCAGACACCTAAAATCTACTTAATGCATGCTTTTTAAATACAAAAACAAATGCTGTCTCCAAACACAAAAATACTCGTCCATAAGAATCGCAAAGAAATGAATAATTGCGAAAAATAAGAATTTTTTTAAATAATGCTTGACTTTTCTCAGCTGCTGCGCCGAAACTATTCATTTTAGAAAAAAATGGGTACAACATATTATGTATCAAATTGAATGCCTATATATATATATATATATATATATATATATATA
>CABFVX010000374.1:92501-151335 GCA_902151425.1 Timema shepardi
ATATATATATATATATATATATATATATATATATATATAATTTTGCCATATGACACACCCAAAGCAAGATATTTTGAAAAATCCTGTTTTGGGCATCATTTTTCCAAGGTGGCGGTGCCGGCGGCTGCGATCGAATTTTGCATTTTTTCGCATTTCCTTCAGGGCATCGAAATGTACATATTCCAATAGTTTCAAATCTTCTGCACTTAATGGGATTGTAATCTACCCTTCCTCTGGACTCTTAAGCCTAATACTACACACAAAGCGCTAGCCTCTATATACTTACTATTTAGATAGCAGGACTAACAAACTAACTTAACCTAGGATAGTATGCCTAATGTTACACACAACACTTGAATCTAGATATTTACTAATTGTAGAGCAGTATAAATAAACTAAATTAACCTAAAATAGCGCGCATAGCACACCAAACCCTAGATCTTAGATGATAATTTAGTCATTTGATTGTAGCACGAATCCGTAAATATAAAATAGCACCCCCTGAAATCAAACCAATGTCTGCTAGACTTGTGATTGATCTCTTTTGGCCACTTAGTTTCGGGAAAGAAGATTAAGCAATTAGCACCCATGGTTTGTTAACGCATTACTAAAGCATTATAAAAATAATCCTGCGTCATTCCATGTGTGCTTTGGAGAGGAAAACCATTTATCCATAAAATAAAAATACAGTAAAATCAAAACTCATATTTGTATATATCTTTTTTTTCATGAAGCCTCTTCATTACGTTTCCATTATATATTTATAGTAAAATACTGTTTTATTTATAAGAGTAAAAAAAACTGTTCGGAGTAAACAATATATTACATGGGCGGATTACAAAAACGTTATTAAAGGGGAGTTTTGTAATGGTTTTGAGTATTGGTTTTTTAAGGGTGACTTTCGATGCGTAGGTGACTCTTGATGCGTGTGATTTAAACATTTTTATACATTCATTTGCATACATTTAAAAATATTCCAGCCCTTTTTAATTTCTCTATTTATAGAAAATATTGTAATCATGTGAGTTTTAAACTTGAGATTAGGAGATTACGAGATTACGTGCTCCTGAATTTTAAAAAAAGTATGAGTTTACTATTTGCTTGGCTGGCTGTACGTGAAGCCAGGGCCAAAATGTTTTTTTGAATTTCTCACATACTTTATATTTTGATGTAATATAATCGTCCCTCACGGTAAAAATCTTTATTCTAATTCTAGCTATAAAATTAGGGTAGTTGACTAATAACTGGTTTTTAAAACTAAAAAATAATTGAAATGGCTTTAAAACAATTTGATTCAAAATTTGTATCTAGTGGGTGGAGTTTTTTTTACATAATAAACAATTCTCTATACATGTTTTAAGGAAACAAATTAATTTAAGTGCAGTTTACTTAGAGCAAATTGTTTTTATTGAAGTGTTGTTCCAAATTATAATCTATATTAATAAAACGAAAAGTTTTTTTGACTGTCATGAGCACTGCACGATATCTACCACAAGCAGATCTATGAAATTTTAAAATTAGTTACCCATGTGCACAAACATCTGCACCTTAAAGCTGGAATTTTAAAATTTTGACCAGAATTTTTTTTAAATTTATTAAAAATTTGGTCCGAAGAAAAAATTAAGATTTTTTTTTCTTACTGTTTGAAGTAAAGAAAATCTTTGATCAGGTAGTTCTGCTAGTAGCTTATAAGAAAAAATATGTAGGAAAGTATCGTATCAATTATTACAATAAGATTTGTTGCTATAGAGAATATTGTCACTGACGGGGGGCGATTTTTACAAGTATGTTTTGTCCTTGTGGTCTTGCCGTCATCCTGTCTTGCTGTCACACTTCCTCTTGAAATCCCCCCTCATTCTGGTGAATTATATTGTCTTTGAAGGGCTGCCCATCAGAGGGCTGAGACGCGTTCATCAGAGGGCTGAGACGCGTTGCAGACGTTCAGAAATATCTCTTTATTTAATAAGTGGTCTGCTATTTCTCACCCGCATCGGCGAGTAAGCAAAACCAAAGGCGTCAGCCTCGTCGTTAACTGGTGATTGGAGGTTGGGGCTTCAATCTTGGCCGGGTGTTTTGAGGGTGTTTTTCCTTAAAGGTACCACACATTCCTTCACGCAAGTGTGGTCACACTTTTTTTTTTTTATAAAATCTCATCTTACTCATTACTACCACATTAGTGTAAACATATGCAGACATCCCGGACAGAAAGTAGGACATGATGCATGTAAATAAAGTCCTGTCTAGTAAAAAATAATGGCAGGAAATTGTAATAAAATGTATTCATCTTAAATAAACCATTAATTATAACTGTATTTCAAATAAGTTGAAAAATGACTCCTGGACATTGAAATCGAACCCTAGATATCTGGCTTAGTGCGTCAATGCTCTACCACTAATCCATCCAGGGATCATCCCATGCTCAGGGTCATTCCTCTCATATTTTAAGGCAGAGTCTGTGATGAACGTGTGAATATCACCGGGTACTAAGAGTTAACACTGATATTACAGCCACCGGCAACTTTGTTGTGGTTTCTTGCTGCCAATAAAATACGTATATTGTACATTCCAAGAGAATCAAGATGGAACAAAGCAACGCTATACATTTAAGTATGTATGAATAGTTTAGCGCTGCTTTCTTCCATCATAATTTTATTAGTTAAGCCTTTAATAAATTTGCTCAGTTCTGGTATTTTGTAAGGCCATTCATAATTTAGTCAGAAGAAACGAAGAAAATTATTATTATTACTACTATTTATTAATTAAGTCGTATTCCCCATATCAACAGCTAAGTCACGATCCATAAACTCAGTGTACTCTTTGAGTGCAATTTAAATCAAAGACAACCCCGGGACGTTCATCTATTGTTCCCGCTTTAGTACACCCGTGACGTCATTGAAAGCTCGAGTTTAATTTCCTGTTCTCAGGTGTAAGGCTGTGTTTGTTTCGTCATCCACCAAAATCGCGCAGGGAGGCTGAAGAGGGCTTGGGTGAACATAAATAAAACGGAGGAGATAAATTCTCTTACCCCTTTTTCAATGAAAAAAATATTTTATCAAGGAAAAAAATTGCAATGTTCACAAAACCAATTAATATAAAAGAAATGTACTGCACGTTTTCTTCCCTAAAAAAGTGGGTTATAAGTCAACTAACAAACTATAAGGATGAATACATATGTGTAAAAAGGGGTTGGATATATATTTATTCCTACAACTTTTTTTCGGGGGGGGGGGTGGGGCAGAGATTTTTAGAAAATAAATTTTAACACAAGAGTATAAACAAGTTTCGTTATCTATGCACGAGGTTTATTTAAGGGCTTAATCCATGGGTTAAGAATCATAAACGTATTAAGAGGTAATAATTTGTATATGTGTGCAAAGGGGTGAAAAAAACCACAGTAAGGAATCCAATTTGAAAGACTACCACTCTCTTGCTTCCCCTAATACACCATAGGCCAAGATTTGGATCTCGATCTCTTCATACCGACATTACAGTAATCCGCGAGCCTGATATCTTATACGTCGTGTATATTAATACGATACGTGTATTAAACGTTTAAATATTATATATATATATATATTCTCTTTACACTTGAGTCCACAGTGGTGGCCAAGCAGTTCAAGGCATTAGATTCACACTACTCTTGGTTGGAATGTGCGGGCAGGTCGGGGTTATAATTCTGTATAAGCGTACTGTAGTTATATTTTCTACACGCATGCTATTTATCACTGTATAATCCTCACGTACCTTACACACTAATTCGGGAGCATTTCCTATAAAACTACCTTCCTCACTGCTTTCCTTTACCTTAAACCGCTAAATAGTCCCTATTGTAGGCCTAAGACATACTACAAAAAATAAAAAAATATGTATGTGACACTGTGTTGCTAGAAGTGTAATCGGCTGGTTAATAACTGCATTGATGGTTACACCAAATAAGCAGGTGGGCTTGGCAAAGGCCTACTTGCCCGTGAGTGTAAGTTTGAGGTTCTAATCTTTGCCAAGCTCACTGAAGGGTGGTTTTACAAATGAGAAGTATCCCTTTGCTCTCTAACCCATCCTTTCTACAAGCTATTGTGGCTGTATGCCCCATCCATGGTAGGAGGGACTGAAAGGTCTTTTTTCCAACAAAAATCATAATATATAGTAGAATTCTGGCAAGGAAAAAGTCCTTTCATATACCATTCCTACAATAAACCGGATATTCCTCAATTAACTAACTACCCCGCTCATCCTTACTCCTTTGATTAGGCCTTAGTCGTTAAGAGTATATCTGTTAAACGTGCTAGTGAAAATAAAATACACACTGCGCAGTAAGTAAAGAAATAAACTTGGTGAGAATGGAAATCAATATAGTTTCTACAATTCGGCCAAAATAGTGACCGTGCCTAAAATGTTTATTTTGTACGTGAATTTTTAATATCAACTAGGGACATTTTTGTCAAGTGATCCAATATCTTAACCCTTTTGATCCCTTGATGAAACTTTCCACAAATGATGCTAAAATGTTCACGTAAGAGGTTTTCAACAATTTTAAAATTGTATTTTTGAGAAATTCAAGGTCAAAAATATCATGGCACGAGCTTGGAATTAAAAACTGTTCAAAACTAGTGAGATTAACATTATTATTAAAACTTATAAAACAAGCTACAAAAGGTATTTTCCTCCACCCTTATATCTCCTTTCTAACTTGAGTAATCAATTCTTTTGCAATCGTAATTCAGTGAAAGATTTAGTTTTTTTAAGACTTCAATTTGAAAACTATTACAGATAAAAATCCAAAAAATCTGGATATGTTATTATCTCCGAGGTTTCATTAGGTGAGACAAATATGAAAAAAATCCAAGAGGGTAAGGATCAAAAGTATTAAATTATTGGATTACTAGACACGGAATGACTAAATAGGGCTTATACTGCATTAAAGTGGAAGTATTGGTTTGCCGAAATACTATACAACCCCAGTGGTGGACACGTGGGCTGAGGCGTCGACCTCGTCTGGTTTGGTTGGCCGATGACCATAATCCTGACTGGGTGTACTGAGGATGGTTTTACTAAACATATGTTCCCATTCTTTTTCTAAGCGCATCTACCTTTCTCCGGATTCCTACCCCAATTATTGTAAATATATGTACATTCCGAATGGGTAGTAGAGTGAGGTGCAATAAAAAAAGGTTACTATCTACTTAAGTCCTTTATGCATTGGGCACACAGGAATTTGTACGACCAGTGTATGTACACGATCCCTTCCTTTTTCCACTATTTCTCTGAGAGGTAATGTGAGAGCACCCCAAAATATTATTCACACAGCGATTCTCACCCTTCCCTTGATGCGGCAGCTTCCTATCTGCATTGCTATTATTATTATTACTATAGTCATCCCCTTCAGAGCACCCCCCTTAGCAACCACTCTCACTTCATAACACACGCGGACAAACTTTCAGTCAGGTAGCCCAACCCTCACTCTCTTCCACCCTTTTCCTCTGGCGATAGGTTGGGGTGTCTTAACACGCCTTCGCAGGGGTCAAGTTTGGTGAGGGGAGTTAGGGGTGATCTCGGTCAGGGTTTCCAAACCATACATTTGGCCATTGGAATTTCTGTCACAAATGCTAGAGGTCCCCGATTCTCTTCTGCGTCGGTGCTGACGAGGATAGTTATTTGATATTTGTAAAAGGGTTCGTGCTATTTTTTTGATTGTTTTGTTGATCATTGCATCTTAATAAAGATCGGGCTATTTGAATATTTTACGCAATGTAGTAAGTACAGGAAATTGTACCCACATTTGTGTGGAGGGAGAGTGGAAAACTGTGTATAAAGCCCTCCGTCAATATACTCCTGATCCGGTTTCGAACCCCGATTTTCACGTAACTGGAAATCATTCATCTTATCAAATTGTTAGAGGTGTTGTATGATAGGACTCTGGTAGGAATAACAGTAGTTGACAAGTAACAAAAGTTAAGAAAAGTGCTTTCATACATTAATACGTGATTTAAAGCAGTCACTTATGACAGAAAGTATCAAATCAATATAGACAAATAATAATGCATTACATTTTTTATCAATGTAGACACCAAAGGAATATGTTTGTGACCCGCCTTGGTGGCGTAGCTAGCTAACGCGCTAGTTGTGTAAGGAGCTAGACTGCCAATAACGGGGAGATCGAGGCTCGAATCTCGTCCAGGTTAACTGGGAACGGTTTTTTCCAAAATGGTTTTCTACTCTTCCTCCACAAAAATGTGGGTTCGTTTCCTTTAAATTTATCCTTCCTAATTTCTAACCCACTAACGTAATTATTACTTAAGCGTATGACCAGAACGGGTAGTAATATTCAGTGCTAAATTAAATATATATCTGTGTTTCATAAACACACACACACACACATATATATATATGTGTGTGTGTGTGTTTTTCGTAAACCTACCTTTTTACCTAAATCTATCAAAATACTTAAGTTAAAACATCCATATAGCAATTGGACAGATTATACACAAACCAGCTTCGTGATCCAAAATCTATAAAAAATAAAAATGGACGATTATCACATGCCCTAAACAGACTAAAGCACTTCCTTAGTGGGAAGGGGTAGATTAAAACCACATCAAGTCCCAATATGGGCTTAGACAGCAGAGAATGAAAACAAAACATTAATTTAGCAATCTCCTTTAAATGCGAGGTGGAACCATATAAAAACAGAGTAATCTAGTGAAATTAAACATGGTCTTTCTGTCTGAGATGAAGGGATAAGACAAGATGGTGGAAGGGTGAGGGATGGTATTTTTAAAAAAAATAAAGAAAAAAGGTGGAAAGTGCCAACAAGCAAGTTTCCATCATCCGCTGTCGGCTACACCCGCTGCCGACTGAGCCAGAGAGGTGGTTGTGGCCTCCTCGATTCAGCGCCTCGTTTGATGGTGAAGAGCTGATGCATCGCTCACGTACTAGGCCTACAATAAACCCAATACTATCTCCCCTCTTAATAGTGCCTTTAAAATTATCTTTTGACATTATCTCAAATATAAAATCCATGCGGTGTTTTCTGGAAACTCTGGAAAGATGAAATTTGCCATTAACGCTATGGAGTGTCATATTTAACAGAAAAATCTGAAACTTAAATAAACTGAGATGGCAGGTCCAGCGTATCCCAATAACCGCGAAGTTTTAATATGAAGCTGAAAGATGACCTTGTATCAAATAATTTATAGCGATACTCACTTTATAATAATTTGTCAGGAAAGCACCACTACAAATAACTTATAGAGGAGTTTAGTTTTCAAAAAAATTCCAAGCAAATATCACTCTAAATAGCTTTTAGAGGCATCCGATTCTTTAAGAAAAAACAACGTAGGAGGCCACTCCAAATAGCTTCTATACGCACTTTTTTTTTAATCCAAGCAAGAACCACTCCAATTAACTCATAAAAGAATTCAATTTTCAAAAATGTGTTGGGGGAAGCTGAAAACGGCATCTACAGTATTTAAAAAAATTAAAAATCTGTGAAAAAACCATTCCAAATAGTTTCTAAAGGCATTCAATTTAAAAATTGTACTGGTGGAAGAAGACCACTTCAGTTAGCTTTCAAAGGCTTTTTTTTAACTAGGCGAAGAACACTATACGAGTAAATAGCTTAAAGGGCACTCAAATACAAACAAATTTCTTGTTGAGAACCACTTCAAATATATTCTAAGGAATATAGCTTATAGAAAAATAAATTATAGGTAGAACTTCTTTAAATAGCTTCTAGAAGAATCTAGATTTTCAAATATTTGCTGAGGGATGGCTACTCCAAATAACCTCTAAATATATCACAATTTTGTAAAAAAAATCGGGGAGAGCACTATTTATACTAAATAGCTGTTTGAAGATAATCATTTTGTAAAATTCTCCAACTGAGGCTTTCTTTAACTAGCTTCTTGGAACATCCAATTTCCTAACATTAACTGGTAGTGAGGAGGGTAGAAAACCCCTATAAAAAACTTTTAGTTTCTTCCCCACCTCCACTCTCACTTACACAAATAAAGTTGCACCACTACTCTACAAAATAACAATGTAATTATTTCTTAGGATTTAATAGCAAGTCTTAACATAAAACTTACGACTTAGAAACCCCCCTTTCAATTTTATTTTAATACCACGTCTTACTACTAACTTGGTTTATACGTTCATGTTCTAATTATGCTCTGGCGGCCGGGGTTCAATCCTCGGTCCCGGCATAAATTTATCTGATTACCAAACCCTTCCTTCACCTCTGACAAGACATCTTGTGAATGTGGGGAATGCCAGGTCTCTACCGTGGTTCGGATTCCACGTTAAACTGTAGGTCCTCCATTTCATCTCACATTCACCCTACCATTACACATTAGCGTAAGTGCGTATAACCCGAACGGGTAGTAAGACGCGGTGCTAATAATAATAATAATAAATAATAATAATAATAATAATAATAATCTAATTATGCTAATAGTTTCAGGGATTGTGAATGTTTTATATTTATTTAAAGGTAGTCACCAGCATTTTCATGAAGGGAGGATGTTACACAATTTTGGGAATAAAACCTCAGTACACTAGATCGAGATTCAAAACTCGATCTCCCTATTATCGGCAGTCGAGTTTACTGCGAGAGTTGCGCGTTAGATCTTGCGGACATTGAAGTGGTTCTTTCAAAATTAAATTCTCTCTACGCCTATACTACCTCCTTTTACTAAACATCTTAAAAAAACAGGGAGCAGACTTTATGTAAAATTTGAAACTTCACTTATCGTAGACAGGCGTTAAGGTCATGACCTAGTGTTATAAACTAGACAATAGACATATATACATTAAATAATAAGTGAAATTCTACTCAATCAAAGGCTGAATGGGTATGTACTCTCTGAAGGTCTAAGCGGTTAATAATTCGTGTACCTGTATAATCTCTGTGCTGATAAACTGTACAGACAATCTCACCCCACGGATGATAAGTAACTTAGACAGGTAATAATAACTCCTAGGACCAGGCATCGCATCGGGGTGCCGTTACCTCAAGTCCTTCTTACAAAACATTGGAGGTGAGACTATTCTCTCTTCTTTTTTTTAAATAAAACAAATTGAAAAATTATTATTATTTAATTTAAACACTATTTAATTGATGCCAACTTCACTTTTGTCAAGGTAAAATGTTTAGAAAACAGCATTTCGATGCGATTTCTGGCTCAAGAGTAGATGTTGTCTCTCTTGTATCTAACATCCCAGTTAACCGGAAGTGAGATGGGCTCGATCTTTCTTTCACTTTTTTAAAGTACCACCTCTTACTACCCGTTAAGGCTATACGCTAAAAGATGAGCTCTTAAATGCCCCAAACAAAAAACTTACTATGTAGAAAGTATTATAGTACATACTAAAATACCGAGATTTTTTAAGAGTGGTATTATATGTATGACCCGAATTGGTGGATACGTGGACTAAATTTCAGGCTCACCTTAATCTAGTTTGCAGGTGGTGGAAAGCTCTGGGATTTCAATCCCGGCTGACTGCTAAGGATTTTTCCCCTCCTAAATGGTTTTCCACTTTCCTTACACCTAAAAGTTCGTACATTTTCTCTAAATGATTTATTCCTCACCTTTACTACACTAGCGTAATTAAAATAAGTATAGCCCGGCCAGGTAGTGAAACGCATTGGTAATAAAATACGAAATAGTGGCAGGTCCATGTAATGTCTGGGGGGATGTTACAGTGGAAAGTTGGCTACCCTGCTGGCGTGTAGTTCTTTGGAACGGGCTGTGAGTGGATTTGTAAATGGTAGGAAGAGGAAGGGAGGTAGAGCGAAAGATTTCACGGCAGACCACACCGTAAACGGGCGTCGTTAAAAGTGAAGAGACGCTTGGCGTCCCTACCCTATTTTCACCCTTATTTTTGCTATAAAAAATCTATCAGCGAATGACTTATAGGGATAGAGAGGGGAGAATTTGGGTGAGAGCTTGACTCGCACAAATATATGAACGCAGGCTACAAATGACGTCAAACACGGCTGGTCACACGATACGAATGAACACATAAGCACGTGTCTACGATGCTCGACTGATACGCGTGCTTTGACTAATCGTGATATTTTTTCATACCAACGTTAACAAAAGCAATCATCAGTACTGGTACATTGGCGCCCCAAGACCATTTGACGAGAGAGTTAAAAAAACGTTCGTCGTTTGTGGCTTGGTTCGGTGTTAGTACTGCATGGTTGTAGACCGGTTTTATTGGGCTATTCGTTTTTATGCCCTTGTCAACACAGGCGACACCCACTTCGGTGGGCGCATGGTCTAAGTCGTCACTCTCGCTATAGACGCTGATGATGGGGGAACTGGGGTTCTATTCCGGTAGGGTGTACTGAGAATGTTTTTTCTTAAATAATCTTCCACTCTTCCTCCACGCAAATACGGGTACACTTCCTATAAATATAACCGCCCTAATTTCTTAACACATTGAGTTAGAGTAATTAGTACACACAACCTCTTTTACAACTTTCTTGTTTCAGTACGTTTTGAGCATTTATTTAAATTTTTAAAGTTTTGGATGTGAACTTTCTAAGTACGTAATACTCATCAGATGACTTACAAATTAGCTTTAGAGTGGGTGACCTGGCAGTCCATGGGTGAGGTGTCGTACTTCTGTGCTGGGGTCCAGGGTTCAATTATTTGTCCCAGCACAGATTTATCTTATTACTAAATCCATCCTTCACCTCTGACAAGACGTGTATTAATCACAACATGTGAATGTGTGGAATGCCAGGCCTCCATCGTGGTTCAGATTCGAAATTCAACTGTAGGTCCTCCATTTCATCTCAGTCACCCTACCATTGCACATTAGCGTGTGTACAACCCGAACGGGTAGTAAGACGTAGTGCTAATAATAATAATAATAATAATAATAATAATAACTTTAGAGTGACACGTACTTGAAGGGAAATCAACTCTCATAGGTGCATTTATTATTGGGATCGTACATTTGACGCTTCAAAATCACTATAATAATCTTCAATTATCTTAGAATACTCTATTTGGGCACTTTTAAAAATTACTATTTGTTATATAAGAAGGTTGGATCTATGTTTATAACCACTTTTTTCATCTAAATAATGTGACTCTGGTGTGAAACGTCCTTGAAAATAACCTAATTTCATCTTTTCACGAAATTTTTTATTATTAAACCAACGATGTAAGGGTTTTTAAACCCAACTGTGACATGTTGTTACCGTTCACCTTCATTTTAGGGGGAACCATATTTTAAAATGGCTAATCCTTTTGATTATCTTGGAATTTCTAGACGTCTACAATGTCTCTCAGCACTCGGGAGGGTGACCCCTTAAATGTAGGATGACAACACCTAACTCTTAAACAACTAACCGTTTCGCCACCAAGTTTTACTACCAGTCTGGGATATCTGCAATTAATTACACTAATGAGGGGTAGGAGTGATGTAGGTAGTATGATATAAGAAACCTACCCGAATCTGCGTGGTGGGAAAGTGGAAAACTATGTAGTTAAAATAATTCATTTCACCCAGCCTGGATTTGGGCCCGGACCTGCCAATCTCCATAAAAATAGACAAGGCGAGACTGATGACTTTGTACACGTATCCACCGATTCGGGTGAAAAGGTTTACCTTCCTAATAGTGAAGCTTGTTTAGACTCGCGTAAGCTAGAGTTCATCTCCACCAAGTGCATTAGCAATGTGATTTTTTTTAAATATCTATTATGTCCCCCATATTCTCTTACGTCAATGCTGACACATTTCCTTAAAATGTATCCTCTTTCATTTTGTTAGTTATGAATTTACTAATTTGAATTACTAAGAGCGCTACTTTTATATAAATAAATGGCATGATTAATCATATATACTTTTTCATTAGGTAATGAATATCAACACACAGGTTTCAAATCGTATTTACAGCATTCTTTGTGTGGAAGGGACAGCAATTCAACTAATTTTAATTATTTAAACTACGAGTGAAAGAATAACCTTGAGCAAGGGACGAATCCTGAATAACTCAGTGGTAGGGCTTTGGCGCTCTAAGCCAAAGATCCCGATTTCGATTCCCGTGCACAGGTGTAATTTTTTAATTAATTTAAATGAATAGTCTATTTTAGTTTTGAACTAAATGTGTAATATCATTATCATTGCCTTAGTGGTGTAGTTAGCTAACGCGCTAGTTTCATGTTGAGCTAGACTACCGAAGACGGGGAGATCGAGGTTAGAATCTCGCTTGGGTGAACTGGGAGTGGTTTTGCATAAATGTTTTTACACTCTCCCTCCACGCAAATACGGGTTCACTTCTTATATATTCAATCTTCTCAATTCCTAACCCATTAGCGTATTTAGTACTTAAGCGTATATAGCCCGAACGGGTAGTAAGACGTGGTGCTAAGAACTGTTATAATTGAACAACATTATGGTAATTTTTTTTCTCTTAAAAACAAATGTACGGAGCTATTAACCATTTAAAATAATTCCCAGATATCAATTTATAACCGAATCGTTATAAAGTTATCTTCAAAAAAGATTCTAATTTTCAAAAATGAGTCGTCAGTACACCAATTTTCTTTTAAAGCTAGATTTAAAATCACAATTTATCCTTGGTATGACCAATTAACATCTAAATTTAAAGTTTGAACTAAATCTATAAAATATTTTATTATGTAGTGGGGTGAACTGCTCACCTCAGGATTCAATGTACGTGGGTTTAAAACCAGCCGGGGTCGAGAATTTTTCTTGAGTGACAAAAATCCGTAATACAACTTCCTTTGGGGGGGAAGTAAGGTCGTCGGTCCCATCTCGATTGTGGCATGTAAAATAAGCCTGGAAAATATGTGAAAATACCTTTCCCGGCAAAATTGGGAGACACTTTCACTCTTGCTCTTAGAAATTCTCGTGTGCTGATATAATCAGTTGGTTCAGAAAGTCAACGTCAAATATCTCAAATAAAAAAATGTGAAATGGACCTTTATACCCATTCTTTAACTAAAAATAACCTTTTATTATTATCCATCCTCACGAAACGACCATTTTTGTAATACATTTTATTAATTGTTATATTCTATGAATAAATTTAAAAATATATACATATTTCAACCGGTAAATTTTAAGGTTTTATTTTACTAAACGATGAATGACTAATTGAATCCATATAGAATCCAACGACCCACACGTAATAACTTTTTATAATCGATGATTAAACAATTCTGTACGGTTTATTTCACTGTTTTACAGCTCAGCAAGAACGATATAAAGGTAATGCCCACTAAAATAATAATTACTAGAATTACATGACTAAAATATATTACTGATTTAAAAACTACGAACGCCTTCTCCCTTTAACTGGTATTCATTTACTTACTGTCACTAAAGTTTTTTTTTTTAGAACCGTGTGTTACTACCTTTTCAGGCTATACGCCGTCACTAAAGTCGAATCTGGATTATTCACATCAGGGATCTCCTGATCGTAGTGGGACGCAGAATTTCACTTAACCTGCCTACCTTCCCATTGACATTTCCAACCGAAATGTCAACCCAAAACAATAATTGGGGAAATACGGGGATAGATAGGAAGAAAGAAGGAACAATATTTCAGGGCTACCAACGACGACTGGTTTATGAGCGTAATAAACTCGAGTGTAAATGTTGAGGAACTTTATTAAATGGCAATAACTATCTGGTTAAAGGTAAAGGACGGTGTGCAAGAATGACATTGACGGCTGTTAGATTGCTAGTTAAATATATTTTTGTCATCTAGCACTGTCAATAAATCTCTAATCACGTTTTGACGTGATTTAAATGGTCGAATGATGACGGAATTATATTAATTAATCAGCAAGTCTCGCCAATTATTCTACATCAATATTAAAACTGTATTAATACTGAAATTAAATTAATACCAAAGCTAGTCAGACACCTTAGGTTAGTTGGTAGCGTGTATGTCTGTCTATTGAGTTAAGAGTCCCGGGTTTGATTCCTAGCATGGCCGAAAATGTATCATTGGCGAAATGTGGGTACAATGATGAATTAAAGGCCGGGGGTTGGCTGTTGTGTCTTTTCTAGATTTAAGTTAGTTTGTATTAAGTGATATAATCATTCGGTTCAGAAAGTGCGCTTTAAATACCTCAAATAAATACTAAAAGAATATTAATACTAAAACCATATGAATATTAAAACTACTACCCGCTTCTGTGGCCGTATGGTCTAAGGAGTTACTCTCGTATTAGACAGGCCTGCTAATGATTTGAAGATCAGGGTTTGAATCCTAGTCGGATGTACTGAGGGTGGTTTTTCCTAAATGGCTTTCCATTCTCCTTCCACTCAAATGCGGGTACACTTCATTTATATACTGTTAAGTGTCAAATTACAAACTAAGGATTTTTTTCCTTTGAGCTTATTTTTAAATTTTATTTTGACTTGAAGTTTTCCATTAATACTTAGGCGTAACATCATCATTATTAATTATATTTAAGTTAAGGTGATATAACATATTTTCTCCTGTGATCCACCAATATAAGCATTTCTAAAAAAAATGTATTAGAAAAATCCGTTGCCCCGATCATCATTAGCACAAAATCGGCTCAGTCACCTCACTAACTATTTAGGTATAGCCATAATAGTACGTTGTAATTATGTACTGGTTCTTAAGTATTTTTAATTTTTCGAAACCCCTTTGAGAGACAAAATGTTGTGATTGTTAAAAAAAAGTGTATAATTTGGGATTTTATGAATATCAACTTTTCACGACACCTCTAACCTAAAAAGGTGTTTTTAGCAATGACGTCTTGTTTACCTATTACTTGGGCTAGAACCGAAACCATTTTTCTGATCCGGCTAAAACTTGGTTTCTAGAGTTTTCATAAAGTTTCTTATAGAGATTTTTGGAATATAACTCTTTAAAAAAGGGTAATTTACTTAGGAGCGAAAAGATAAAAACATAATTTTCTCGAAATTGGCTCGGCTCTAACTATTTTGATTAAAATCTGAATCGAGGCAATAATTAACATTGCAAACAAAACGACGCATCTCATTTTCCCGCGAATATGACTTTGAGGGTTCTATTTGTTAGCGAATATTTCGCATTTTGATCACATCTATGCAACTCTTTGGAACATTAAATAACTAATCATTGCAACGTTGTGAGACTCTTAAAGATAAAAAAAAATTATTTGCAATAGGATTTTATAAAAACAATATCTTCCAAATCATATAGAAATATTTATTTAGCACCACGTCTTACTACCCGTTTGAGTTATATTCATAAGTACTAATTACGCTAATAGGTTATGAATTGGGAAGATTTAATTTAGAGGAAGTTAATCCGCATTTGCGTGTTGGGAGAGTAGAAAACCATTTAGGAAAACCACCCCAGTTCACCTGACCGAGATTCAAACCTTGATCTCTCCATCCTCAACAGTCTAGCTCAACATTAAACTATTGTGTTAACTAACTACGTCACTGAGGTGGGTGATATAGAAAAATATATTTTACTAAATAAAGCTTCGGGAAATTGGGAGTTGAAAATGCTTGCCGCTGTTTTAGGATTAATTTGTTTCCTTTTCACTTTACATATTTTGTAAATAGTCTTTTCTTACATGGGCACATGGAAGAAACACCCCGTTTATCCTGAATGGTACAGTCTTAACTTGACTTATTACACTATTAAACTATCTTATAGCTCCCAACATAGTGGAATAATACAAGGTAATCTTGCTATTTTACAAGGTAGACAAAGGGTACTTCTCAGTTTCCGAGCTGTTAGCAAATGGCTCTGTTTATTGTCCTATTGTCACGCCCCCCTCCCCCCCAAATTTGTAATAGCAATTTGGACAACCCTATAAAGACTGAATGGGCTCATTTTCCCCCCATTACAAATAAGTCAGTGCTGCTTTAGTAATATTCATGAAAATACTGCCTCAAACCGTTAAAAACAATTCTATTCTACTTTACATTAATTCTACAATTATTAACAGTTCAAATCACAGCAGTGAACAGTGGCCGAAAGGTCTAACGTGCTACTCTCAAAGTAGACTAGACTGGCGATGGCGAGGATATTGTGGTTCATATCTCAGTTGGGTGTATCGAGGATGGTTTTCCAAAATTGTTTTCCACTTTCCCTCCACACAAATGTGGGTACACTTATAAATATAATTTCCTAATCTCTAAAACTATTAGCGTAATCGATACATAAGCGTGTAGCCCGAAAGTGTTGTAAGACGTGGTGCTAAAAAAACAGTAATATTTGGTGTTATATATTTACAGTGGTTTTAATACCCTATCATGTATATATCAATTTTTTGATAAAGAAACGAGAGAGAATCTGCATGCATCGTACCATCCAAGCCTTTATTTCTAATTTGAAATTATGTATTTTTGTCAGACTCAAAATCGACTTATTGTATTAGTTTAAACTGACCATTAAGGACTTTAAGATGGGGATGTAGGGAACGCGAGGAAGAACCAGTACTTTTGCAGTTGTTATAGCAACATTTTTTTGGACCAATATAAATACCGCCTCAGCAGGAACAGAGTTTAATTTTCTTCACATGATTATATCAACAGTTATTGAATATTTTTAATTAACATAGGGGTGTTGTATGAAAAACCTTTTAAATTAAGTTAAGAAGCTGTAAACTACATTCCAGGACACCCTTGACATATATTCAACAATATTGTTGAGGTCACCATGTGAAGAAAATTAAATTCTATGTTTGTATTGTAGCAATATTTGATTTATTTTGACGAAAAAATTCTAGATATAAAATCTGCAAAAACACTGGTCCTTTCTTTGGTTCTTAACATCCCCGTTTCCCCGAACATATTTAACCGTTGTTAAAATTACAACAATATTTACCGGAAATCCAAAAGGCCACCCTCTTCGCCACACCCTCCTCCCCTTAGACACATCTCCGGAACCACTGGGGCTATGGAACCAAATTATAACTAATAATGTTGTCTACACTGACATTTTCTCAAACAGTGTAAATAGGAATGCCTCATGGATATGCTATAATATTATAAAACTAAAATTTGCGTCTCTTTGTATTTGATTCATTTGAGAAAAATATGTATTTTCTCACTTTCCATATTGTGAAGATAGACTCGTGTATCATGAAAGGTTAGAACACACTGAAATAATCCATCCAAAAATATATATATATAGACCACCAACTAATATCAAATCAGAAATCCACTAGATTTATCTAACAAAATAACAGTTATTTATATACCACCTAGCATCAAATTATGAACCCACTATATTTAAAACAGTTTTGTTCATGCCATATTTTCCACACTGTTTAATTTAAAGGATAGAGATAGGGGTTGAGAATAAATTCACCCACATCAACATGGAGGAAGAATGGGAAAATTACAAATAAGTCACATGTTAAACCACCTCCAAGTGTATCTGGCCTGCCTATTCACTAACAATCCAATCCATTGCCAGAAAATACGACAAATTTTTTAAACTATTTTACTACAGTACCCGTCGCACTTAACCACTTGGCCACGTGGTCAACTGGTGAGATGACACGTGTATATGTCGTCTTTGCTCGTCAGATTAAAGAGCATCAACAAGATACCAGAAGTTCATCTGCAAAGAGACTTAATCGCAATCTTGGTCCTTCAAGCGATGCCCTACTTCCCAGTACAGCGTTGGCCAAGATGTTCTAATTCGGCCATCGAGTTGTTTGTAAGGAACTGCACCCAAATTTTAACCGAACCCTCAACCGGGTGCTCATAATTTTACTTTACATACATTCCTGTTTTCAGAACATGACCTGGCTCACTTTTTTTATTCAAGCCATATATATATATATATNACCGGCTAAAACAAAGTGGAACCAAACAAAGGTATATATATATATATATATATTCCACTACCGGCTTGCTTGGCCTGTCGTAGCTTCATATGCCTTATAATCTAACTTAAATCTAGGACAGGCTCATCATTCAGTACCCAGCCTTTAATTTATCAATGTGAAAGGATAAACCCACATTTCACCAATGATCAATTTTCGTTCATGCCGGGAATCGAATCCGTGACCCCTAGCTCAGTAGGCAGACACGCTACCGACTTAACTAAGATGTCGGACTAAGTGGTCATACTGATTTTAAATTTCTCGTTTTCTCTCTATATTTTGCCAGCAAATTCTGTTTTTTTTCCTGGTATTTAACACGAAGTTTCTTAACTAACTGATTATACATATTAAGCACGCTGTTACAAACTGTAGTTAGTTCTTAAACACACACCACACCTATTCCCCTGGCCGTTGATTAGTCACTGTGAAAATAAGCTCCCTCCCCAAATTCCCCAGTTACTAAATTTCGGCTTATTTAAAATAGGATCCGAAACCCTCTGCTCAGTAGCTAAACACGCTAACGGTTGAGCCAAGGTACCGGCGTAAGCCACTACAAGTACTCTCTTTTAATCAAAGGTAAATTTTTCTAATCTATTAACTAAAAGCCATCTTTTTAATTATAAACAAATATTTTGTCAATTCAAATAAAAGGTAGCTTTTTTAGGTGAAAGATAAGCTGAATGGAGCTTCACCACAGTATTTTGGACTAAAGGGACCAAAAACATTTGGTTTCTTAGGCATAGTCATTCATTCCATTGACTATGCCAAATTCTGAAATATATTATTGCCATGCTATCTATAAACTTACAAAATTTTAAAATAAATATTATATAAAGTCGTAACCCCAATCTGCATTACCTATTTAAATACTTTCAGCGCAAAAACAGGTTCAGGTGACCTGGCGGTCTAGGGGTTAGGTGTTAGACTTCTATGCTGGCGGCCGGGGTTCAATCCTCGGTCCCGGCACAGATTTATCTGATTACCAAACCCTTCCTTCACCTCTAACAAGACATCTTGTGAATGTGGGGAATGCCAGGCCTCCACTGTGGTTCGGATTCCACGTTAAACTATAGGTCCTCCATTTCATCTCACAATCACCCTACCATCACACATTAGCGTAGGTGAGTATAGCCCGAACGGGTAGTAAGACGCGGTGCTAATAATAATAATAATAATAATAATAATAATAAAAGGTTTATCATCTCACTAACTGTGTTAGTAAACGTAATGACTTTTTTATTTATTTAGGATATTTCTATCTTCTAACTAAAATTATTTGGAAATGTCACTTTAGAGATTAATGTTTGCAAAAGATTGATGATAAAGGATATTTAATATCAAAGTAGGCAAGGAAAAAAAGTGGTTCTGAACTCACGTATGTTTTATGTGGTTTGTATGGAATTTTAAAAGGAATTTTAAAAGGAATTTCAAGCAGTTACACAACATTACCAAAAAAAAGTGTTTACATGTGAAAATAATAAACTTAATCCTGCTCATTTGAAGCTAGTAGATATAAATGTTTTAGTGATCACTTCATCATTTGGTTGAACATAATTATATATCATATGATTACTTATATAGCCATAGCAACACATTTTAGAATTAAACTTTTAAGCATAGTTAAAATTAAACTTAGAAATCTAATTAATATTCTTAGTTATAGCCATGTTTTGGCTTATTCTAACTTTCTTCATACCATTTTTAATAAAATACTATTGTTTCAAGTAAGTTCCAACCCAGTCACATTTGATAGTTTAAAAATATCGTAGATTTAGGTTTATTTAAATGCAAAGAACAACTTTTGATTTATGTTAGAGAAAGGTTGTATTTTAATTTTGGTTAATTATTTGAAAATGTACTTACAACTTCTTTTTTTTCCAAAATTGATCAAATCTTGTACTGAATTCGTTACTATTTCAATGTGTTTAATACGTGGTTTTTTTGTGACGCGTGTAATTTGGGAGTAGTAGTAGTAAAAAATGATAGATCAATGTTATCATTTTTAAGATCATTATTACTCGCACCGATGGAAACACGCCAAGTGTGCTGGTCTCGTCTTGTCTGATTTACCAGTATATGGTATGTCAAGAATTCAAATTCTGTTGTGATTATTCCGCGCCATACTATCCAACATCACTCGTAGCCCAGTTTGTGGAAATATTAGCCAGTACTAATGTACTTTTGCTCAGGGTATGCCTGAATGTACTAATCTTTCTGTGGAGGCTCTTTCTATGTCCCGATTTAATCAGGCGATGGTTATAATCAATATGAATTTGTGAAACGCTTAACTTAAGCCTAACCGACTAAACTCTGGTGACTGTTGGTAAAATTCACCATATGGTACCATCCGGGAATCGAACACAGTACACCTAGATTGGTAGTCATGTGCGCTAACCACTATACCACCAAGCCGGTTAATGAGAGATCAAAACAAGTCGTTAAATTTCGAGAAATATACGTTTGGCACAGAAAGTTGCTCAAGCACAAAGAGGAAACCAATGACACAAAAATAAATACAAGAAGTACAAATAGCACTATAATATGTTATATGTTTCAAGGCTAAATTCCAAAAGATTTAGTCCTAGTGAAGTCTGGGCAAGTGTACCCCAGTGAGCAGAACACTGGCAATTAAAGTTTCCCTGTACCCGATGCAAGGCGCTGTGACGTATCTAGTACCACCCTCTCCCTTGGGTCGATCACGTGGTCTCCCGGCTGGGATGATTGAAAACCTTTGGCTAGGTAACCTAAATCGAATACTATCATGTTAGTATATATCACTTTAAAGATAAAAGAACATAGATTTAGAAAATAAAATAAAACTTTGTTATTTCGTTCTTTTGATTCCCAACCCCCTTGGGTGCGATATCAAGGTCAACGTAGTCACGTGTTGAGCACAGGAAACGGCAAAGAATGAACTAAAGGCTTTTAAACTTCGATTATTTTCAACCCTCGATGTTGAAGGTTTGATTATTTTCAACAATCTAGGTGTTTACCGATGTCTGAGGCACCGGTATTACGTACATAGGGCCTTTATTGTGGTTGTTATTGAATATAAAACAATGAATTACTTTATTAATTTTACAAATAATGTTTTTAAATACATTATTTGTGTTTATAAATATTTATGATACCATTTGTTTTAATTAATACTGGCAATCCCGCATGGCGTTGTCCGTGACCCATCTGCAGATTCAAAATGAAACGTTATCTCTGAAAGGTGATGTCTTTCTCTGTTTTCTCCTTGCCGATTTCGTACACATTATTTATCCCGAGGAGGATGCGGCATATTTTTAGCACAGCTATCTCTGAAATGTAATTATAAACCAGATTAATAATATTTTCTTGAAAAATTTGTTAAAAATAGTCTAATCAAAAAGTTGATTAAAAATTTAAAAATCCTCCTTCGAGATGCATTCGGAGCCCCTTCCTTCCGCCTATGTTTTAAAAATTTCAGATCTCATCGTGCTGTAGATTTGGCTGGGCATCGCACACAAACAAACACTTCCTTTCATTATTATGTATTGAATTCTTAGTTTGATATATTAAAAATGTAAAAAATAGGTTGCAGGAGTTTATTAATTGATTTGTGAAAAATTACCGAAGCTCTTTTGTTATAAAACCTAAATTGTTTGGTTCTAACATCGATGGTTTTCATTCATTATCCATCCCTTCTATGAATATTGAAACACACGCGTCGGTGGCCGCATTGCTTAAGGTGCTACGCTCTCAGTGGACTATACTGCTGATGACGGGGAGATCGAGATTCGAATTCCAGTCGGGAGTACAGAGAATGTTTTTTCCAAAATGGTTTTACACTCTCCCTCCACGCCAATGCGGTTACACTTTTTATAAATATAACCATATCCATAAAACCATTTGCTTAATTAATACATAAGCGTATAAACCAAACCAGTAGTAAGACATGGTGCTAAAAAAAATTGAAGTATTCAGTTTCCAGACGTATATGCTAGTTTATTACATTTTGAAAGTCAAATCCGTTTGCAACCAAAAGAGGAAGGTATTTCAAAAGAAAGGAAGGGCCTACATTGTACTAGAAATATTCTTCTTAAGGAAATTGTATGACCGCTCTTTTCCGGGGTCAGAGTAGGACATTTATTTATATGCAGAAATTCCTTAAGATATATGGGGTTCTTCTATGGACATATTCTTTTTTACTACCGGCAATCTTCTGAATGGTCAGTTTTAGAATGGTCATATCATGGCTGTAACATGATTCCTCGAAGAAAGGATGGGGAAATAGCCAAAGTACTAATGGCCCACAAGTTTAAAAGAGGACTTTGTGTATCTTGGCCACGAGTCTTCTTTCAGGCAGGGCGAGTTTTTGAACAAAAAATACATATTTTATACTTCTATTATCACGTAAATATGAGTCTTCATGTGTGAGCAACCATGTGTAGCATTTTGATATATAAATATTTATTATATATTGAACTGTGAGGTAATAGAAGTAATTAAAAATCAATAAATTAAACTTAATATTGTGATGTCTTATTCTGTTTTACTTCCAGTCTAGGCTATCCGCATTTAATTGAGCTTATGGGGTGAGGGTCGTGGTATAATTTATAAGAAATTAACCTACATTTACATAGAGAGTGAGTTGGTGACCATTTATTAAAAATGCACTCAATACAACTAGTCTAGATTCATACACCAACAGTCCCTTCATAGTAAAACCAAACTGGACGAGTCTGACACTTGGTCAGCAAGACTTTTTGCTGATAATCCTAAATATTACATTTATGATACTTAAGCTTTTAGTAAACATGTTAGGAATATAACCCTTGTAAATAATACATTACTAGTACCCCTATGGTTCTAAATCATAGTTACATAGAATGAATTATGTTAACTAGGATAAGTATATTTGTTTTTATTCACATAGTTCCAGAAATAAATCAGAATTAAATACTCCTTAGGTGTTCATAACATTTTAGTAATATACGTCTTAATTTGAGAATTTAATTACTAGTTAAACTGACCCGCATCAGAGTGCACGTGGACTAAATTTCAAGCTCATCTATTCAGGTTGGCTGGTGACAGGGTAGTTGGGGCCTGAATCCCAACTGGGTGAACCAATGATGATTTTTTTTTTCTGATTTCCCTACCACTTTTACTCATCCCAAATTCGGATAAATTTCTTTTAGCTTCTACATTTATCATCCCAACTTTTTTTATTTGAAGTATTTAACGTGAAGTTTCTGAACCGACTGATTATATCAGCACGTGATTTATTGACTAACTTAAATCTAGAACAGACACAACGTCCAGCCTCTGGCTGTTAATTAATCACTGTGAAAGAGGAAACCCACATTTAACCTATGCTAATTTGCAACCATTCTGGGAATCTAACTCGGGACCCTAAACTCAGAAGACAGACACACTACCAACTGAGCTAAGGTGTCGGACCTTATATTTACTTCATTAGTGTAATTATAGTTCGTACAACCTGAATGATTAGAAAGACGCGTTAGGATTTAAAAAAAAGTTGCACTGTGAAGCAGGTACGAAGAAAACTGTTTAGAAGAAATGTACACGCATTACGTGACAGGAGATTATAAAAAGTACCCCCACTGCATCCGGAAGATATTTGAACTGAGGCTTTTCCATACAGTTTACTGCGATCCTGACGCCTAGGACAGTGTGAACATCGGTGATGACTAACGCTCCGCTTTAAGTAAAGCGTGTCAATAAGCTATCACGAGTGCAGTTTGACGCATGCACGGAGTGACTATACTGAATTTTAAAATCCCAGTAATAGTTCTGAAAGTTTTGAATAGTCGTACCGTTGCTTAGGGAACCCACCGGCACCCAGGGTGCGACTAACCTCCACCTTCTTGGTCGGGGGAATACCAATGAGACGCCGAGATCGGGGAAATTCTCTTCTCACCTCCAATAAGGTTCCCATTCATATTCTATCTCAAACTGTGAGGGAACTCGGGATGAAGTCTTTATTTTTTTTACTTTTATTCTTTAGAAATGATAAAGAGGTGTAGACTTTTTTCATCCGGTAATTCAATTCCTAGCGGAAACATATTCTGTGTGTGTTCTTTTATGATGGAGACGTTTCAATTATAGCGTCGGTTGTTTATTGGATTGGGAACTTGCTTTTATATTTACAGTTATTATTGTTTAGTTTGACACCATGATTATTAACGGTTTAATTGAATAGGTAGGAATGAGAAAGGTCGCTTTGAATGGAGAGCATCCTCATTAGTCTGGAGAGTGGGTAAGAAATCCAAAGTTATAAATCACATGTAGCTTCCACTAAGTGCACTCAACCGGGACTCGGACCTTAGCTTCCCTTTTTCAACTGGTCATTTAATCGTTTGCAAACCTGACACCTTAATCTGGACTAGCCATCGGTTTTTGTGTCAAGCACGTTCTTTGAATCCCAATAATTTTAATCTCCTTTATTACAGTGCCCACTGAAAAGTACCTTAGAAATACATTTAATTACACGAGAAAATAATATATACAATTATAGCTAAGTAATTATTATATATACTGATGAATAATTTTAAAAAAATTGAAAAAAAAATTATAAGAATATGGAATAGCAGCAATAAAAAATAACTAGAGAATAGTAAAGCATAGGTATTTAAAAAGAAGTAACAATATGCAACAAATAAATGATAATAATGTAAATTTAACTATTTGAGGGAGAACTTCTATAGGATAAATTAGTTAAATGGGAATTTCTTAGATAACTCTCTGAGTTTAGCTTTTCTTTTATGGAAAAAGCCGAATTTGACAAATCTAGAATGGGTGCTATGGATTATGATGATGATGATGATGATGATAACAATAATAATAATAATGGCTACGGTGGCCACGTGGATAAAGGCGTTAATCTCGTCTGCTGATTTGCTGGTTACAGTGTGGTTGAGGATCGAGATCTAGGTAAGCTTTATCGAGATAGTTTGTAAATGATTTCCAACCATTTCGTCATGCCAATACACTTACTCATAAATTGTACCTTCCTCGTCCATACTCCTTGTATAAATATGCGCATAGTTCAAATAGATAGTGTGAACCTATGAATGGAGGAAAATAATAATACCTGCCTTGGTGGGCATGCAGACTAAAGTTAATTCCCCTTTAGTCTAGTGTTCTGGGTGACTGGGGGGTTTAGATTTTAATGCCGGCTAAGTGTACTAAGGAGTTTAATTTCCTTAAATGGTTTCTCACTCTCCATGTACGACATTGTGGGTACATTTCCTCTTAATCTGTACCTCTCTCATCCCTATCCTATTAGTGTAAATATTCTTAGCAATAATGGTATTGTGTGTTTGTCCGCAGGTCGCTCGCACGACGGTTCTTTCGTGCTGTTCCGCCTCGGTACTCGGGCATCGAGCGGGGTGAAGCTGTTCGCCGAGACGGGCAGCGCCGACCTGTTGGAGCGGCTGGGTCAAGGGGATGGAGGGGTGATGGACGAGTTCCTCGCGCCGGCAGTCAGCGCTGGGGGAGGGAGGACAGAGGCCACGTTCTTCGTCGACGGCAATCACTCCAGGGTAAGACAGGCGAACCTACAAGAGGATTGCTCCTATGCATCCTGAAACAAAGGGAGAGCAAAAACAATTTAAGTTGTTTTCAGCGACGTGGTTTACTAAACTTTAGGGCTATTCGCTTGTGTACTAATTACGATAATGTGTTAGGGATGAAGAAGGTTGAATTTAGGGGAAGTGTATCCACATTTTCTTTGAGGGTATGGAGCAGAGTGGTAAAATCAGGCGTATTACAGTAGGGCCATGTATACATGTTATGACCCGAGTTTAAAAGGGTATCGTTAATCCAACATTACGGTTGGGCCACGAGTTCTTTCTTGAGAATTGTAAACAAGGCGTACTGGTGTACTAACTCAGCTCCAGCTATTGTGACACTCCCTTTAGGATGGTTTTAAATGTTTTCTCAAGCTGAGTGAAAAACAGCGAGTTATGGATAGTAATACACAAAAAAATGTAAGTTAATCTAACCTATCCTAACCTAACCTAAACAAACCTAAGCTAATGTAAGGCAAAAAGATTGGTGCAGCTGAATTCATATATACCCGCAATTCTAATAGCTCTTATAGTCCTCCTGACCAATGAACGTGACCCAACTAAGCTATGACGATAACCCTCCTAGTTGATGACCGTGGACCAACTAAACTAGTGATGGGCACAATTGAGTAAAATTAATGGAGTAACTCGATTGTGTTGTGTAATCAGGAGTACTCGACTCTTCCTAGATTACTCGAGTAACTTTATTCGGACCTTGTTATTCTTATATTTTCTCTTTTCCTTCCAGCTGAGTGAGAATTGACCTTATTGGCTGGTCTGTTTACCATGATATTTCCACTTAAAAGTCGTTTTCCCTTAGAGCTAATTTTTCATCAACATTTTCTGCTGCTACTCAAAAATAACCCATTATGGTTTAAATGTTTCACGTGAATTTTCAATACAAAATACCCGCAGATGTAAAGTACACAATCGAAAAGCATGCTAACTAAGCATATCACATTTCTGATTCTTTTTAAAATTACTCGATGCAAGTTACTCGTCACCTTAGCAGTCTTATTTCCACAATCGCATAGACGAAACTAATTATAGTGTCTCTTAATTTTATATTGATTATAATTTATACTTAGTAAAATATGATTATTTATAAATTGAAACCATTTAGAGTGTTACAAAATAGAAGAAAAAATTAAAACTGTTTTCACTTTTAAAAGGGTACAATTATTATCAATTTCTTTTAACATGAATGTATTAAGAGAAGTTTATTTTATTAAAAACAGCACAACACTTTTTTTATGAGATATTTCTTAAAACGCATACTTTCGTATTGACTGTACATTCAACGTGAAACCTGACAATAAGGGGATGGGGGTCACTGTCAGTTTCGACTGCCTACTACAGGAAGAGATTATTGACATGTTATTAGTATCGAATCCCATTGCAAGACTCCCGAGTAATGTTGTCCAACCGATTGCTACGGGACTATTCGCGTAGATGATTCGCTAAAAACTACTCGATTATTTTGAAAGAGAATCTAGTAATTACTCGATTCTTAGGATTACTTAATTGTACCCATCTAGCTAAGCTATGAATTTTTGGGGCAAGGGGTCCCGTGGCCCAACTCTTATGCACCTGAAAAAACCTTTAGTTAAACCCACTCTCATCACAACAAACCGGAACTCGAACACCTATATCCCCGTCATCGGCAGTCCAGTATCTTTGAGAAAGTGTCACCTTTGACCACTAAACCACCGAAGCGGGAGACAATTTAAGAATTATGTACCCATTATTATATATAGTTTACGTCATGGTTTCAACCGTGTGAGTATACCTTCAACTCCCCTCAACTCCTTCTTGGTCTGTCAGGATAGGTGACTGGGAGAGTCTCTCGACACATACATAAGTTGAAGTTAGAGGATGTTTAATTGTATCATGAAGTAGTCAATACAGGTTTCACTACACTGACTAAGACTATTCTAAGATATCTAGACCGGTGATTCCCAAACTGTGGTACGCGTATACCCAAGGGCACGTGAAGTATTTTAGAGGGTATGTAATGTTGAATTAGGTTTAATGGTCGGATTTGGGTAGAAAACAATACGACACCAAAATAACAATTTCTTGGCAAAAAGGTTTTTTTAAAGAAGCTTTCACGCACAAGGAATCATGTGAGAGCCCTTCATGGACCATTGATGATCAGGGTCTCACTCTATCCGAGCAGGACTCTTAAGACCGTTTGAAAAACCATCGTGGGGTTTTCACATGGTTCCTTAAACTAGGCGACGTTCACTTTTTTTTTATACTAAGCAGGATATGAAGGTAGTTGTGGAAAGTCGCAAGGCATGTGAACTTTAAATAACGACTGCCCGTCTCTGACAGATTTCGAATCCTCGGAATGTTTAAAAAGTCCTGAAAACAAGAGTATTTAGGAGTTCGCTAAAAATGTGCTAACACCACCTCCTGTTGTGTCTTTATTTTGGAAATTATTCAGGGAAAAATAACTTTAAGTAAATCCGGCTGGTACTCGAACCATGGCTTCCCCACCACCATCAAACCAGACGAGATTGATGAACCATCCCACGTGTCAACCGATGTGAGTATCTGATAATGGATACTGGTGCGGTATCTTACGAATAAAATACTCGAGAACTGGTGTCACACGTTTTATCCAATCTGAAACATCACTAGTTTGAAACAGTATGTACACTATTTAATAAACTAAATATATAGTATATTAACATTAATTACTAAAAACAAAAATTATAATATGGAACTTAATTGCATTTTGATTATAATTCATTCATTTGCCGATATACGATTCGTAATAAACATAGTTTTAATTAAAAGCATGAGCATTTGCTGGTGGTATTCTTTTGCTGGTATTTTATTAAATTAGTGGGCTATTGGGATTCCAATATAACTGTGTATAATTGTAATTACGTGTACATTTGTTTCTATAGACTATAGAAGACCGTCGTTCTTGTTATATTATCATCGTGGCTTATACATATAAGCCTACTATATGTGAACGTTGTATGGTGAGTCTACATCTTTAATTGAAAACCCTACGAAGTAAATTCTCCTACTATTCCAACTCGTTTCAATGAGTACACGGTTATTGAATTTTCGCATCGCTAAGAGAAAGAGAGTTTAATTTAAAGTTGCCTAATTTCCCCATTTTATACCCGAACATTTGTAACATCGGTGGGAAATCAGGAGAGGGTAGAGAAAGGGATAAAATTAAGCTTCCGGGTTAACTAATCATACACTATTACCTCCTTTTATTTCCAAACAGGAGCAGGGTTTACGTACATGCGTTTGCACGTGACTATTAAAATAAAAGATACGTGCTCGCACACACATACATTTACACAAGCACAAAACTCGACGAAATGGCCGTTCGTAGACGAGAATACCAATGGAAATAATTTGTTATTCAACTTGAATAAAATTACATTCACAATTTCATTGTTGCCAACAATGGGCCCTCCCCCGCTGTCTGGACCGAGGTTTCCTTCCCCCCTTCCCATGCACTTCCCCGCCGTTACATCATTTTCTCCTCAAAAAGTTTTCCACTCTCCTCCACACCTCCCACTTTGCCTTCAGCCAACAAAGTGCTGTGTCATCCTCGTCACGGACACGCTATTCAATGAATTGAAATAGAATTGAAAAAAAAAAGAGGGAATAGGAGAAGGATTGAAGTGACAGGACTATCGGAACTAATATTTCTCGTCACCCCCATTTCTATAGCCACCCTCCTGGAACGATAATAAAATAAATAAAAGAGAGACTGACAGGCGAGACCAATCATTGTCATTTTAAATGGTTCGTTTTGTTGTCATTGTTGTATGTTTTACGTACGTTTCTGATCACTACACTTGTTTGGATGTTTGTTTTTGTGTGTGAAATGAATAGGATGTTTAATTACCTTTGTCCCGTCGCTTCTTTATGAAGGTGTTGCGATATTTTGTGCGTGTTTGAAATTATTGGAAATTTACTAGGAAAGGCTAGTAATTTCACAGATATATATATATATATATAGGCATTGGCATACTGAGAAATGTACCCGCAGATACGTAGCCAAGGAAGGGCCCTGCTTTCCTGCTTCGAAATAGCATTTAAAATTCATTTTTTCCCGATATTAAATACCACGCTATTATTGAGTCGTATTATCGTATTACTAACTGCAATTCCCAGTTATAAAACGAATCACTACTATATTAAACAGCACATACAAGAATATTGAATTTCTTTTCAACATCACAAATCAGTATTAACACAATTTATGTCTTCAGGTTCGTAATATATGTAAAAAAATAAGTATTTAAATTGAACTTCATTTTCTTAGGTCATATTATTGGAAGTTTAAATTATCTAGGTTTATTTGTTTTGAAGTTATACATGCCGTTAGCTATTAGTCTATAGTGTCAGTAAAAATAAACAACCTATTTGCACTTCAGCCAGAATCACTAAGTAATCATAAAAAGTTTAAGATTTGTATATTCCACAAGGGGCCACACCGTATAAGATGTCAAGTTGGCAGTATCTGTAAAAGCATTAAACTAATGAGCTTAGGAATGTGCGCCCATATCAAGTTTTCGATTCTTTTTTTTTTGTTTTTGCTTGATTACAGTGATTACGATATCTAGCTCGTCTGGCTTTCAATAAATGTAATTTTTTTTAATTACGCCGAAGGTATTTACCCGGCCGTTTCACTAATTTCAAATGCAAAACTTCAGCTGTTTACGTTTCAGATGTTTATGTTAGTAGAACTAACGCACCAAATATATTTGAACCAAATAATGTAGATAAAACTAACCAAAATAGATTAAAAATATGTAAATGCAGTAAACTACATGCTAGTTAGTTGTAGTTATTAGAGCCTAATCACATATATACACTAATAAAACATGGAAATAATAATACAGTGTAGAAAGATTAAATAAGATAAATAGGACCCTTTCATCATATAGTACCGGAAGATGAATCATAATTACATCAAGAAATGTAAAAAAAAAAGTATGTTTCCTGATTTTGAAGTTTCTCAAACTGGGGTTCGAGTGGCTTAAGACGTATATACCCAAGCATATGTAAAACTAACAGTAATACGCAAGAGATGAGCACACTCTTAGGTTTACTTAAGTAAAAAAAATACACATGTCAAGTTACATTATGCTATTTTTTTAGGTTTTAGAAAAAAAATGAAGGTATTAAACGTGCACTTTCTGAATTGACTGATTATATCAGGACACGAGATTTTTTATGAGCGAGAGCGAAATGGCTTACCAATTTTACCGCTAAAGATATTTTCACGTACCTTCCAGGGTCCTTTACATGACACACTTGACATGGGACCAAGGGCCTACTTCCCCTCTGAAGGAAGCTGTGTTACGAATGTTTATCGCTCAAGAAAAATCCGTTGACCTTTGACGGGTTTAAACCCACGAACACGAGGTTCTGGGGCAAGCACTTAGGTCAATGTTTTTTTTTTAAATTGCCATGGCCATTCAGTTTTAAGGTGTAAGGGTCACAGTATATTAAAAATAAAATAAGCTGCCTCTGTGCACATTCTAAGGTTTCTTTGAGTACCTTGAGTACCTTTTACTTAACCTGAAAGATAGCAAGCTTACTTTGCATTGTTCAACTAGGCCGTAGCTTATAAGGTAGGGCCATGGTGCATTCAGTTAAGGTAAGACTGCTGCTACCTTTCAGGGTGAACGGGGTGTAGACCCACATATGCCAAGTTGTCATTTTTTATGTTTTGTTTTTTTTGCTTTGGAGCTATCCACCCCACTGGCCAAGTGGTTTAACACGTCGGGGTCCAAATGTATGTAAAAGTAAAAAACAGCTTGTCGTCGATTTTCATTAAATAAAATACTAAGTGGCACATAATTAGGTTTCCGTGTGTACACATGAAAAGTTTCAGCTTTCTTTCAATGGTCAAGCGGTCTGAATGTGTTGAAATGTTGGTTTCCACTCTTACAGTGATGAAATAACTGTCGAGGCCTTGTCTAGATTCAAGTTGTTTTATAAGTCGTGTGCTGATATAATCAATCGGTTCAAAAAGTGCACGTTAATACCTCAAATGAATTTAAAAACGTATGTAAAAGTAAACAAACTAAGCCTGAGATGCACAGCCTGGATTTAGACTAAGGTAAGTTTCATCTTTATAGGTTTCTTATTTTGATAACTCGAGTATATGGTCCTGCCCGAATCACGGGTCTAGCGGATTCAGATATCACCTGAATAAGCACAACATTTTATTTTCCAATATAAGGAAGTTTCAACACTTACGGTTTCTTGGTTTTGAAGCTTTAACGCTCCAGCGGTGACACCGTGGCAATCCCTCCCTTCCTCTTTCTATCACCTACAGTAGCCCCATGGCCTCTTTGGTGATGATTGATGGCTTTGAAAAATTACCAGACCAAATTATGTATCCCTTCGCCGAACCATATGATCTGTAAAAACATGTGCTTAGCAGCTGTCAATTCTGAGAGTCAAAATTTATGTATATACCTAAATGTTGACTGTCATAAGTCAGCTGTGAGCTGTCAGTCAGCACCAAAGAAGCCGTGGGGCTACTGTAGCAGTTGTCTGGCGCGCTTGAGTGTAGTTTCTAAGCCAGCCGCTAGAGCTCCGCCACGCGAGGCGGGAGGGGGACACGTCAAGCACAAGGAGTAGAGCTGGGCTAAACAGTGATTTTATATCAGTGACTACAGTGACTGATTTTAAGATATCGGTGATTTACACCAGTGATTTTTCACTGTGACTGGCATTCATAGTGTCTTGATGGACCGATATTTTTTCACTTTCACAGTTTTTGCAACCACGGTCAAAGCTAGTATTTAACTGCTGTCCGAGTAGGCGAATACAATCGAGAATTTGTGAGTACCTATTAGGCATTTCCTCTTTATTTGTACTTTGTATTTTTTCAGGGTCCTAACCAACCCATTATGTGTGACGGAGTGGGTTTTTATAATATTTTCCCGCCCCTAGCCCAAATAAGGCAAGAAGTCAGGGCAGGGCGCCAAATATTACCATTTAAGATTATTATATGTTATATGTTATGTTAGTGTTCGAGAGCCATTAGGGGCTGGTGTATACTGTACTTCAATGTTATTCGTGTCCTTTTACGTAAAATATTGATGTTTAAAAACCAAATAAAAATCCTTAAAAACTTTATTCGAATAGTCCCATAACAATCGGTTGGAACTTGGAAGGAAACTAATTACTCGGGAGTTTAGCGGCTTGCAATGGAATTCGATACTTTAAGGCCTAACATAAGCTCTTTCTGTAGACACTGACATTGACAATCGACATACAGCTACCTAATCTGTAGGTTTCATCTGGGTTTCATGTTGCCTGACTAATGTACAGTCAATAAAAAAGTATGCGTTTTAAGAAGTTTCATACAATTGAAAAAAAAAAGAGAGAAAGCAAAAAAATGTATTTAACATTTTATAATGAAATGTTATGTAATTTGGGCAAAATTAGTGGTCCAACAAACATTATGTTAAACTTGGATACCAATACTAAAACTTATTTGACATACTATGAGAAACTCTTATAACTATTTTACTACAATTAACATTTATGTGACCTAAAAATGAGCATACCATAATGGCGATTGGCTTAGAAAATGTTGTTTGGAATGCAAGACATATATTATATTATTGTAGTGTTATTTTATTTTAAATACCGTACATCTAATAGTAGATGAACTCCACATCTATTAGAAGCAAATAAACTAATTTAAATATAGAGGAATAAAAATAATAGCCACATCACTGAGACTTAACATTAAAATAAGAGATGCTAGAAAATATTTAATCAATTATTATACACACATACTTTAGATTAGAATGTAGTACTATTAGGATCATCAACGCATAGTAAATATTAAGGTTTATTTATATTTGTTCTATTTTGCTACTTATTTTAATTTATTATTTGCGATTTTGGGGATAGGAAACTTTTAAAAAGAATCTGAAATGTGATTCGCTTAGTAGGCTCGCTTTTCGATTTTGTTCCTAACAACAAATATTTTGTATTGAAAACGCATGTTAATGAAACATTTAAACCATTAAAGTCATTTTTACGTATCAATTTGATACGGTTTTCGAAAAATAAGCTCTACGAGATCAAGTGTTTTAAATAGAAATGACACGTAAAACATGCCAGTCATTAGGGTCGATTCTCAATAAGTGGGTATAAAATAAAAAATAAAAGAATAACAAGAACCGCGAAGCTAGTATTTACGCGAGTGTCTAGAAGAAGCAATACTAGCTCCGTAGCGCGAGTAACTGTTGCCATGTGATGCGAGTATCTCTGATCACTGATATCTCAATCACCGATACTTTTGTGATCGAGTCACTGGTAGTTACCGTGATAAAATGGTATCGGTGAAAAAATCACATTTGGTGATTTACCGCCCATCTCTACAGCACCTTAGCTTAGTCGGTAGCGTGTCTCCCTACTTAGCTAAGGGTACCGGGTTCGATTCACGACATGGCCGAAAAAATTTCATTAATGAAAATATGGGTTTACTGTTTTACATTGATAAATTAAGGGCTGGGGACTGGATGTTGTGCCTGTCCTAGTTTTAAGTTATGTTATAAAGTGTACGAAGCTACGACAGACGGGTAGTGGAAAATATACAGCTTGAATAAACATCTGACTCGGACTATAGGCTGGAAACAGTAATGGATGTAGTAGTTACTTATGCAGGATTGTGAAGCTCAAAGCTACTTGGATTTTAATTACTCCTTGATAATTAATAAATCTAAAACATATTTAAAGGGTATTTTCATGTTCATGGGGATGATGAGAGCATTATTTATGCACAATATAAGTAATTTAATATTACTACTTCATTTCAAGGCCTATTGACAACTAGGGAGAGTATGTAAATATGTTATCAAATTATCTATACTTACTTTTGATTGTTGTATGGTTGTAGTATCATCCCCTGACTGCGTATTTGAGTACATTATCGTTAAGGATTATTTAGGATTGATCGCCCTCCTTTATCTAAATTTTATATTGTTTTTTTTATTTGTTTAAAGTTGTTATTGAAGGCCCTAAATTCTATTGTTTTTCTCCCGGGTCGTGAAGTGAAGGGCTGGGTTTTAAGTTTTGTTTTATTTTATTATTATAATCTCGTGTTATCCCATTTAACTTTAGGAATGTAATTATTTAATTTACTTTTGTGTTATTTTCAATCCAGTAACAATACAACCTAATTGATAAATACCTATTATAAAACTAAAAAAAGCTATTTCACAGACACCAATTTCGTTTTTATTAAGTGAATAGAAAACCGCACTTGGATGTGATTAATGGTTTGAGTGTATTTTTGTTTCTATTGTCTGTGCTAATCTTCTCTTAGTTTATTTTCTTTATTATAGCTTGAAGTGTGAGTTCGTTAGTTATTAATTAGGTAGAAATAAACAGTATTTGATAGGTACTACTATAACTACTCTAAGAAAGTCTGACATTAAGTCATGTTATCTGAAGCTGTCATTATATCAGGAACAAAATAAAATTACTGATTTGTCTAATAGTTTATTCCTGTCAGAATGCTACTATACCATATCCGTACTTGTTTTCTTGCTTACAATTAAATCCCTTCTAATAAAACCAACACGATAGCTTGACAATCTCTCACCTTCCCCCTTAAATACTCCGTGAATAAATAAAGTCAGACCCACTCCAATGGCCGCAAGGTCTAACGCGCTACTGTTACAGTAGACTAAACTGCCGATGACGGGGAGATTGAGGTTTGAATCTCGGTCGGGGGTACTGAGGGTTGTTTTTACTAAAGATTTTTCACCCTCCTTCCATGCAAATACGCATACACCTCCTACAAATATAACCTTTCTAATCCCTAAAAACCATCAGCGTAATTAGTACATAGCGTATAACCAGAAAGGGTAGTAAGACGCGGTGCTAAAAATAGGTCAGCCATCACCTCCTTACACTCCGGAATTACAAGCGTTAGCTTGTTGACTACAAGGAGTTAATTAGGAGGGGGAAGTGGGGTGGGGAGGCCAGCTACTCAGGGTGAAATCACTGTTTCCTTCCACCTCAGGAAGAAAGTGCGCGGGAATGCACGCGGAATATACGGCTTATCAGCTTTCATTATTTTTAATTTTATTTCGTGTACAAAGGAAGGATGAGGGAAAGGTAACAATGCTCCCGGACGTTTTTAGATACCTTTCATTTTGCCTCAAGCCTAGCTTTGGAGAAGGGGAAATAAGTGTGTTGTCCATCGTCTAGATGACATTTTGTTGGGGGATTTTTTTTCTGGTAGATAAAAGTGTCGACCAACACAGTTTATTTTCTCTGAGGCCATTACAATTTTTGGGTTGTAAGTACGGTCTATGACAAAAATTGGCAACTTTACATATCGTTCCTCTTTTTTTTTCCCACTGCTTCTTACAACACATTTGGGCAGAATGCATTTTAAGTACACCAATTAAATAAGGTTGATGAAGATGGAATTTATAGAAAATTTAACCGAATTTATGTAGATTAAGAGTGGTAAACCATCATTACACCTGACCTGAATCTGAACCCTGACCTCCCTTTCATTAGACAACAGATCAAATGGGGTTGACACCTCAGCCCACTTGCCCACCAATGTGGTTATATAAGCTATTAGTGGATTCATCAAAGGGTATAAGGGTGACAAGATTAGTTTCATCTCCAACGGTCATATTTTTAGAAATGTCTTATTAAGTTGTTAATGAAAATAAATTAAGGAAAACTGACTAAGCATAAATGTTTACAGTAGTTTTAACTATGATAATAAATAAACCAAAATGTTCAATTCAAAAAAATATTTCACTAATAAAATTTCAAAAAAAAAGTGTGCTTTCTAATAAATACCTTGATATTTTAGAACTGAGATTATATATTCTAACTCTATTTATATATTGTATTAATGTACATTTTATATATTATAAATCCATCTTAAATTTAAACTTAAATGTTAAAATTAATCATATTGTTTGAAATAGTCTCAAAATATTAAATGCAGCGGCATTAGCATATTTATGTACTAATTGTGCCTAATAGTCGTCATTAGCGTAATTTTTCTTCTTAATTTTGGTTTTATGGTTGCCTTAAACACAGGTGGTGGTTTGTGGAAAACTCTTGCAGCAGACCTTTTTGATGTGTAGTGAAGGCTACAATTTGAGCTATTCTGGATTCGAACCAAAGTTTATCAATTCTGGTGGGTCGTAATAATGATGTTACCAAGATCTCAACCATTTCCAATATCAACGGCAACTCTAGCGGCAGCCTAAAATTCATTTTAGATGTTTTAAACAGTTATTCTGCAGAATTAGTTTATTTTTATTTCTAATTTCCCATATTTTTATACGACTGTACCATATATGGTCCGTTGTAGAATGGGAGAGAGAGATTTAAAGTTAGGGCAAACATAAAAAATAGTAAAACGTACCCCAAGGGACTTGCAAACAGCGCTCCTTCGCCCTCTTTTATTCACATAAAAACGGGAATTTTTAACTTTTTAATTCATATTAGATGATGACATTGGTGGTTTCTTTGTTAGGACAACATTATAAAAAATGGATATAACTGAATTTTTTTTTGTCACAAGGACATTAAAGATAACAAGAATGAAGTCTTCGGGAGTTTTTTCATGGGTGTATTGTAGTAAAATAATAATAATATGGGATGGAAGGAGTTTCATGGTGTTTATTCAAGGCGGTAAGTGAGGGGGGAAATAGGGAAATAAAACATAATGAGATTAGACCATACAGGTATAGTTCCATACAAAAAATTTTAAAATCAGGAAAACATAGTTTTCTATCGTCATTCACACAATAATGAATTAACAAATTTTAATTACGAAATGTACATGGTCCTTCGAATACAAATAAAACCCAGTAAATCATTAAAACAATCGTAATCACAAATACAATCACAGATTCTAGCATCTAAAATAAAGCATTCATGCAGGTAGTTAAAAGAAAGGTTCAGAATTTAAGAGTATTTTAGTTCTCACTAAAACCAGCAAATAATTCCTACTAAGCATAGGTCAGGAAACCAACTCTCTCAGAGATACTGGCAATTTAATATTTTTATTTTTGTAACATAATCTAACTGGTCCTATTTGTAACTGTTGGACTTGCATTTGTTTACCTACATACATATGAACTAACATTGGACTTTCATTTGTTTACTCAACATAACACCTGGGTCAACAATGATCAGAATAACATTACTCAGTTTTGTTAGTGTGGGAGTTGTTCGAAGAGCGTTAATTGTGTTTTAACAGATTAATACTGAAACCCCCAGCCCCAAATATCTCGAAAGTAAATAAAAGGAAACGGGTAAGAAAGAGTTAAGATTTATTAAACACGAGAAAATACAAATGATATATACAATAATACTATAACAGGGGGTGTAGTCATAGGGGGCGGGCATCAACCCAGTTAAGATTAAAACTAGAAATCTTAAGTTACAAAATATAAACATTAAGTTGCATAAGTTATTTAAACTGTTTCCAGATGGGTATAAAGAGACTATAAAGACGATACACATAAAGTTACTACACTATTCAATAAAGGAATTGAGCTTTCAATTCTCCTAGTAGAAAGGATCGGCAGAGCACATAGCATTACTTAAGTTATAGGTTTCACGTGCGTAGCTCGACTTTGAGTCTCAGATGTTTGATGTGGATCACTGATCTCATTGTAAGTTTCATGATTATTGACACGAGCTAATCTTGGTTCGAAGCAGGTGCAACCCGGTTTAATGGAACACGTGAACACAGTACTGCGTTAACAGAAGATAGATCGTGGTGAACACTCGGATTGTTTGTAGTTGTATAACAGAATCAGACGTATAGTAATAAGTGTGAGGTGTATTCATGAGCTGATAGAAATTAAGGTAAAAAGAAGGGTATAGATAAATAGTTAACTGTAACTGCCAACAATTAGGGTTTTCTATAAGTCCCTTGTCATTTTGTCAATTTTATCTTGAGAGCTTCTCGTGTACCCTCTGAAAGGTGTCCGCATACCCCCGGAGGTACACGTACCCCAGTTTGAGAACCCCTGTTCTAATCTGATTTGCAAGTTATGTGAAGGTAAGGGCTCTAATCCCAATTGGGTGGATTTTTCTTAAACAAATTTCCACTTTCCCTTCATTCAAATGTGGGTAAATCCCCTATAAAACTATAGCATTCCATCCCCACCAGCGTGATTAAATACGTGACGCTCAGACAGGCAGTAGCATGTGATGCACAAATGAACATCTTATGGGTTAAGGAAAAAACGCTTTATTATTACTAGGAACTAAATTTGTAAAAAGTGAGTGTACAAGTAGACACTTTTTAGCGTTTTTGTTATTCTTTTTATTTAAGACCTTTTGTTACATTTTATAGTGGGAAGTAGGGTATATATTGGAGGAATTTGAAAGGTATATTTGAAAACTAAATTAATTCAACACATGTCTTTGAAAATAACGTTTTTATAACCTCTATTTTGAAATCGATCAATATTATTTATACGAGTACATATCCTGTTAATCATAGAAACTATAACCATTATTAGAACAACGTTTTTGTGTTGATAGTTAAGAATTACTTAAATACACTAAACCTGAAACAACAGGATTGGGTGTGAGAAGTTTAAGTTATTCTGCTAATTGAGTACTCTACTAATGAAACAAAGCCTACTGGAGAAACACTTATTTGAAATGGACGTTCTCAAAAATATCATCCCGTTGTATCACCCTGCAGATTGAAGTGATACAGTCTGCACTCCATATATGTATGAAGTATAGTATTTGAGACATCTCGTGGCGTCAGTGATTTCACGGGAATTTTGTTGCCTATATTTATTTTTAATGAGCTTTATATTTTTATTTTAAATTAAGATTTTTAAGACTCTAATTACAAAACCCAAATTAAGGTTTTTGAATAAAAACATGTATTCATCTATTCACGTAACTGACTATACAAACATACATTTTGTTTGTCTGGCTACCCGGCTACATCTATCAACCAAATTTAGCCATATAGCCATAGCCATATTTGATTTTTACATCGAAATGGAAAAGTTTTTCTCCAGTAAATAAAAAGTTTTCTTAATTAATTCAAAAAGATGGACATAGAAGGGAAGGTATTAAAGATGAAAAGGATGGTACTCTACCATAATCAATAGGTCCAGCTCACTAGATTTGAAAATACTTTTAACAAATTTTACCAATTTTTTTACTTGTAGAAATTATTATTATTATTATTATTATTATTATTATTATTATTATTATTATTATGAAAGTTCTTTCATAGAAAAAAATTAATTATAAAACCGTTTGAAGGTAAAAAAAATGTATATAAATAATTTCCACAAATAATAATAATAATAATAAACGTTTATTTTCTGATCAGAAAAAAAAGTAAAAAATAATTGTTGATTGGTATTTAATTAAATGGATATTTTTATCCTAAGTGATGTCGGACATTTTTACTAGTAATATTAAAATTGCATTTAAGACCATGCACTTTAAGTAGCACAGTGGTATTTGCGAGATCCTCAACGGTGGTTGCTTGATTTAAAGCGTGAAGGTCGAATTAGACAGGATTTTTGGTGACAGAAAAGATAAACACTACATAGTCTTGGTCTCTGTGCTGATTAGTGATTTTACACTTTTAATTTATCACAGGTTTTTTTTCGACCCACATTGTTGAGTACGCAGACTTAACGTCAAGCCCGTCCAGTTTAGTTTACTAGTGACATAAAGGTTAGATTTGAATCGTGAACTGGTATACCGAGATTGTTTATTTTTTATCCTAAACTAGCAGAATTACCAGGCGTTGCCCATGGTAAACACGTAATTAAATGCGTGGTTACCCTAGCAAAGCTTTTTCTTGCTTCAAACAGGTAGGGAAAAAAACTCTTCATTTTATTTCTTCCAGTCCTGTTTTTAATTAATTTAAGAAAATCAAATTCAGGTTTTTAATTTTCGGATTCCAGGTGCATATGTTCGTGCACGGGGGCTACTAATTTTAAAATTTCAGACCTCTTTGATAGATAGCGGTCAATGCTCATGACGGGCACACAGACTATTTTATTTTATTAATATAGAAGAAGAAAAAATCCGACACCTTAGCTAAGTCGGTAGCGTGTTTGTCAACTGAACAAAGGGTCCCGAGTTTGATTCTCGGTATGGTTTAAAAATGTATGATTGGTGAAATATGGGTTTATCCTTTCACAGTGATGAATCAACGGCTTGTAACTAGATGTTGTGTGTCTCCTAGTCCTAAATAGATTTTAAGGCATATGAAGCTACGACAAGCATAGTCAGCCGGTAGTGGAAAACATATGGCTTGAATAGAAACTGTCCCAGACCACAGGCTGGAAACAGTAATTGATGTAAAGTAAAAGAAAAAGAAGCAAAGTGATTGATTCACACTCTCCCTCTACGCAAATGTGGCCAAGATTTCTTTAAATCCTAGTTCGCTCATCTTTATATCATTAGTGTAATTAAATGTGAACAGGTCAATAATGTTAGTACGCTGTTAAAAATATCCTACACAAGTGCAGATTAATTTATCTGACCTTTCTTTCTTCACACCTACTTTATATATTAAGCCATTAAAATTTAAACCCTTGTAATAAAAGGCTAGAAACTTCCAAAAACTAATAACTCGTTAGTTTAGATATCTTCTGAAATCTTATTTAGCACCACGTCTTACTACCCGTTCGGGTTATACACTTAATTATTAATTGCACTAGTGTATTAGGAATTGGAAGTTTGGATTTAGAGGAGGTGAACCCGCATTTGCGTGGAGAGATAAGGGAAAACCATTTAGGAAAAACCATCCCAGTTCACCCGACCGAGATTCTAACCGCAATCTCCCCATCCTATGCAGTCTATCTCAACACTAAACTAGCGCTTTATCTAACTACGCCACCGAGGTGGGTCTTCTGGAATCGAATCAAAGACTTGTTATCGGTTTCTCCAAAATAAAAGCTTGCAATGAAGCTTATACTGTTTTAAAACATTTCCTATCTGATATGGTGGTTCAAAGAGTTTTTATTTAGAATATTTTTACTCCCTAATTATTATGAATAATAAGAGTTTTTTTATATTTATAAAAATACATATAGCTAATGACTATAGCTGGGATGTACGTTTTTAATGAATTGGATTCTGGGAATTTTGATGTTGGGGACAGGTGTGGGCTCAATAATTAGGGTGGAATGCATGGGGGTACATGTTTGTGGGTGTTACTGGAGAGGGTGGGGAGGGGCCGCACGCGCGAGTGCGTGTGTGTTAGTTTATTTAGCACTTATACAGTTCAGACGATTTTCCTCATAGCTGGTAGAAGAAGATATTTATTTAATACTGATGTTCGCTAAACACGAACGTTTCAATGTAAATACTAGAGGTGCTTTACCTAATGAAATTAAATGTTGTAGAAAAACTTAGCTTTAATACATATTTAATATATATGATAAATTGCACAAATTAAATACGTTGTTTTTATTAATACATTTATAACAATTATTATTAAAAACTTTAGTTAAGGGATAGGGATGAGGAGAGTTGTTAATTGGCAGTGCACCCTAATTAGAGTGGAAATATTAATAAAAGGCCATAGTGATGAGCTACGTGTGTGCACCCACTAGGGACTCGAACCCAACGCTTTCCCCCTTTGCTGACAAACCAGACTCTATTAGCATGGCATTTAGTCCGCGAGTATCTGAAGTGGGTCATGCTTAATTTACTCATTCGGATTTTGTCCTTGTCTCCTGTGGTGTGTTGTTTATCAATTTTAGTTGTTAGATGAAATTACCCAAATAAAATGAGAGCTCGTGACGTTATTCTCTGTTGTCCAATTAAAAGCACAAACCTGGCTTTATTTCCTGGAAATATCTAGGAGTACTCTAGCCTGGTAATGAATATAGAACACGTGGAGAGAATAACTCGAGAAAGTCGATAAAAACATTATTGCTAGGCCCCTGGAAAACATGGAAAACTTGGAAAAATCAGGGAATTTTGAGTGACATAGAAAGTTCATGGGAAAATCAAAGTACATATTCAAACATGTTTATTATTATTATTATTATTATTATTATTATTATTATTATTATCAAAATACATGCTCTGAACTATAAGTTTAATCTCAAATGAGATTTTGCTAATAGCACTGACATATTTGTCTTTTATGATTATTGTATCAAGAATTTTAAAGAAAACAGTGAAAATAATTATATCTTTATTTATATATTCTCAAATGAAAACCGCAAAAGGGCAAACAAATTTTGTCTGGGAAGCCTTGAGAAGTTAAGGAACTTCAAAAGATTAAAAAGTAAACTGGCCCTGAACCCAGAAGAAACGAGAAGACAAAGGAAATTTCGAAAAATAAAAAAAAACACTTTTAAAAGCGTTGTAATATTTTGAGAATGTTGTGATATTAAACGTCAAGCTTTAAATGAAGACTTTTTGGTTTTCAACTTAGAATAAGCGGAGATTATTTAGTGATGGCAGTTCATTTTTGCCCTAAGTTAAGATGATTTGAACCCAATACAAAAAAGCGTTATTTTAAATAATCCGTAAATTTTTATCATCGTTAGTAATATGTGTTATGTATTTTGATATAATTATAAATTATTTTAACATTTTATACCAAAGACATAAATTAATTTAACATTTTACATCTTTTTATACCAAAGACCTGCAAATAAATTTTACCTAAGCGACATAAGAAGTTCTTACTGTTTAAAACAAATGTTGATGTTTGTAGCCTGACATATAAAAAAATAAATTATTCTTAAGAAGCTTTTTAGTCAAACTATCACACTTTATTTCGCTAAAGTTAGGTAACTAGTTAAAAAACACTAATATGACTAGGGAGAAGGGTTTTTTATTGAATAATTCTTAAAAATTAATCTCTTGGGTACTTGAGATAAGTTTTTTCGAATGAAGTGATACGCAATCGTAAACATTGTCGAAGACCATTGGGATGGAATAAAAAACAAATTGAACTAATCACGCTTATTCTAACACTTCTTACTACTTACTCCACGCCCCTCCACCTCGCTCTGGAAACATTGGGTTGCTTAAATACTATACATATTTCCTCATAAAGATAGCTTCATCCGTTCAAAGCACCAGTGACGTGGCTTGACACTAGTCAAGTTTATGATCAATTAAATGTCATTATTCCATAATTAATTAAAATATGTGTAAAAAAATGGCAATTCCTTATGGAAAACCTGGAAGAGACAAATAATTTTGTAGTAACAAAGTAGTCTTCCTGGCAGGGAGGAAAAAAAATCAAATTTTTAAAAGTAACGCTGAAATGTAAAAATTACATTCGCATGTACAAGTCACTCAATAAAGATACGATATTTACTTTATTGACAAATATTTTACACAATATTTTTACAAACATTCTTTACACATTATTAGGGTAAGTGCTGAAAAGGCTTTCTAACGTTTTTATTGGTATAAAATAACTCTTTGGTTTTTTTTAAACACGTTACGTGATGTTTAGCGTATAATTAATCACCTATTTATTTCCTAAAAAAAATATTATCATTAATCTTGGACGTAACTTCTAATTATATATCATCTAAGCGAAATTTATCAACTCTGAGAGTACTTTCGAATAAAAACCAGTCAAAATGTTTTCCTATAACTGCTGCGGAGAAAATTTTCTATCAGATATTTTTAGATAATGTACAACTAAAAGTAGTATCTACGCCATATTTAGATTAATATTTAATAAAAGATATAAATTAGCATAGCTATGAAAACATATTCTGTCCAAATGGATTATGTTTATTATTTTAACTAGGCAGTCTATACTTTACCATGAGAATATGTAGGGCTTATTATATTATATATACTACATAAACTTGTACGTACTTATATAAATTTTTAAATTCAACCCCCATCGTATTTTAACCTCTTCCTCCCCCTAGAATAAATTCCTATGCATGCCCTTAACGTACTCATGAATTTTATTTTTCAGTTAATCGTATGTGAGATATGAACTTCTTTACAAGTGTCAAATTATTCTTAGATGCAAGATTAAATTAAATTAGTTGTATCGACGGGAAGCAGTCTAACGCCTTATTCTGATTTATTCTTCTGTTTGTCACCAGGTGTCGCTGATGTCCAAGATCGTCCCCTCCCCTGATTGGTTTGTCGGTATCGACAGCTTTAACCTGTGCGTGGACGGCAGCTGGCTGGACACCATCACTATCGAGGTGGGAGCTCCATACAGTGTCATCACATGACTTATAAACTAACAACGCAGAACAGTAGCACCTAAAACAAAGCGCCAAGCCAATTCACAAGGGAATATCTTACTAGAATACTAAAATACTGTAGTTGACCTCCCTAACCACTTAGTTACAAGGATGGTATAGCGATCAGTTACTGTAGTCGGCCTCCCTAACCACTTAGTCACAAGGATAGTATACCGATCATTTGGAGAAAGGGAGGGGCGGATGGTATGTAAATGTATAGTGCGGTCACCACACACCCTGACCGCTGTAACATGAGAAGTGGAACATGTCACATGTCTGCGACTGGTAACAAGCTGCCTGCCACCCCCCACCCACCCCCACTCCCCTATCTCCCCCTACCTTATCATATCCTCATTAGCATCTACTTGCTGTCCCTGGAGGATTAGGGTTTGACCCAGACCAGCTGTATTGAGGGATCTCTTTTTTTTTTACCATAGTGCAATTTGCCCTCCTTTCATGTTTTTTATTAATTTGACCTGTGTCTCACTACACGTCATGTCTATTCGAATATTTACACTAGCGGGGTAGGTATGAGTAAGGTAGAATTTAGAGAAAATGATAGCACATGCGCAGACGTAGATTTTCTACCCAAGTTGGCAACTAAGATAATATTATTTCAGTGCATGATGAAAATGATAGCATTTACATCATTTACTAGAGAAAAGTGAGTTTTGAGGGTTCAAAACCCCTGTAAATTGTTATTAATAATGTATTTTTTATATAATTCCTCACTGCCTATGCCGGTAGTTTACTGGCGCATTATCAAATTAATAACATCTACAACCCCAATTATCTTTGAAAACACCAAAAATATATTCTCAAAGGATTTAATACTAACCAACTTACTTTACTTCTCCTGTTGGGGAGCTTCCCCATGAGCCCCTACAGGTAAGAGCCCCGGCTCTAACCCCCCCTCAAACAAATTTTTAGGTAAAACTGTGCTCAAATAAACATAATATTTAGGTTACTCAATCAACAAACGCAAAAAGGTTACTTGTTCAAAGAAGTGTAATCATTTGAATTAAATAATTCCGATCATCCATTGAATGTAAACAAATTAATAAGTTCATAATTCTCATGTTTTTTAGAAACATTATTATGGCATCAAGATTTGATTACATTACCAGTGCATAGCCAACTTTTTTATTTATTAACTTTCGTTTCTGGTTATATATTTAATTTAAACTCATGTAAATCAAAACTAATATTTTACCTAAAGCAAAATAAATATATATATATATATATATATATAGTATGTTAATCTGTGAATATATTAATGTTTGTGTGTCCGGGTTTCCGATATTATAAACAAGTGGTTCAAAAGGTCTTAATCCGTAGTTTTCCCCAAAAAATCACAACACTTCTGAACTGTCGCTGTGTTCTACTACAAACCCTGTGATTCGGACAAGTAAGAATGTTGACTAAGGCGAGTTGTTGCCTGGGTAGGCTGAATAGTAGATAGTTTTTTTGTTTGTTTTTTTACAAATTCTGTGACAACATTTATTAAATTACACTTATTTCTAGATAATTTGGCACATTTATTAATGTCCTGGTCAAGCTGTGAGAACTCTCAATATTACATTTATTTATTTTAAATAGCACCACGTCTTACTACCCGTTCGGTTTATACACCTATGTATTAACTAATCTAATGTGTTAAGGATTATGAATGTTTAATTTAAATAAATTGTACCAACATTTGAATGGAGGGAGAGAGGAAATAAAAAAAACCATTTAGAAAAAACAGCCTCAGTACACCCGACCGATATAGAATCGTGATCTCCCCGTCATCGGTTGTCCAGTGACGCCTTAGATCATGTAGCCACTGAATCGGATGGTTATATAATTATTAAAAAAACTCTTTAGACTGTATTTTTAGTAATATTTATATTTAATAAAAGTGCCCGCACCGTGTTCCTGCATTATAAGGCTTCAGTCTCATGACGGAATGGATTACCAATATTAGGGGAGGGCGAGGTATGAAACTCGTTCTAGTGTACTGACGGTTTTCCGCTCTAATGTTGGTGCAATTTCTTTAAGTTAACTTCCGGATTTTTACCTCTTAGAATAAGTTTTTTTTTACAGTGATCGCTATAGGGCATGAGGTATAAAACTTAAGCTTATTTAATATGGTTTGCCGGTGACGGAGAAGTCAGGATTTGACTCTCTATTGGATATATTGAGGGTATTTTAGTCCGTAATGGTTCCCAACTCAATCTAAACACAAATGTGAGCACGTTCTCTCTAAATTCTACCTTCTCAGTCCTATAACATTATCGTAATTTATATAATACTTATAATCCAAAAGGGTTGTGAAATAAATTGAAAAAGAAAAACCAAAATTCTGCCAAACTATATATTAATCTAAAATAATTATATCAAACATAATAATGTATATATTATTGTATACGTATATCCATTGAAATAGAGCGTATCTATCCTAAAGTGACAAACACAAAACTACAGATATGAGAATATCTGTGCACTTTTATTCACATAGGTTTTTTTGCTTAAAAAGTGTTAAAATAATGGTGATGAATACCCATAAGTTGATTCATACTAATAATCTCGTTCCCCTAAAGCCCACGCTAATTGTCTAAATGGGGTACAAATCGTTTACAATAAAAATGGGACCTTCAGAAAAATGAATGTCTAAAACAACTATATTTGAGTAACCATAATAAGAACCTTTGTAAGCACTTGTAAAATAAATATAGTGCAGCGAGGTGACAAATACTTGGTATATTATTTTTATTTTATAACCGTCAAACTTGACGCTATCTCTAAAATGGGATGGAAATGGCAGTGGAATCTTTTTTTGCGAGGGGAGAAAGAGGTAGTTAACAAAAACATTTAGAAATCAAGAGGGTTTGAAGGTGATAAGGTCAAGCTGGGATCCAAGCTCTTCCCAACCTCCAAACCCCATTTTTTAGTTGGATGCTCTTAGTAGATATTTGAAGTGTTCTTTCCCTTGAGATATTTTAAAAGTGATTTTTTCCTCTTGAAATTGTTGAAAATTGGATATCTCTAGAAGCTATTTGAAATTTGTTTTTGATGATAATTTCTTATCGTTCCCTTAGTCCTTCTACCACTTAGAACCAAATAATTATTGCTTGCATTTACATGTGTGTCATAGTTCTTAGTTCCTATATGGGATATTCTAGGCTTACACTATCTTAGGAAAACATGAACTGGAGGGTATAAAGCACCCGAGAGGCTCTCATTTTTAAATATGTTTGTTTAATCGAAGACGAACTATGAATTTCTATACCCAATAACTCCTTTACCTATTATATTTCAACTAAATAATGTATACCCTTTGAAAATTATTGGTGGATTTATTGGGGGTTTTTTTTAGTTTACTTTGATCCAAGGCTAGATTTCAACCTTGATAGAGACCAATACATAGGCCCTACTTATCTTCTTTGTGAACACGATAGAAAAGGACTCACGCTCATCCTCCCTTGTGAGCTCTGTAGAGACCAGCCCACTCTTGTCCTTCATTGTAAACTGCCAGTTCATTGTAGATACCAATTCACTCTTGTCTTCCATTGTGAGCTTTATATAGATCGGTCCTCACTTATCTTCCCTTGTGAGCTTGATAGAGACCAACAAAACATTGTTCTGTATTGTCCGAAGTCCGAAGTCAAATAGCATGCTCTCGTGCTCCCTTCTGGGAGCACGAGAGCAAGTTCCAACACGTACCGACCAACCGGTCACACCGTGAGGTTCGCAAAAATTTAAAAACGGGTTGTCGCGTTTCGCGAAGTTCTGAAACAAAGAAACAGATATTACATATTATTAGTAACATTGGGGGGGTAAGAAATTTGAAAAACCGAATAAAGTTTTTTTAGAGTTACGTGCGGAGACAATACTCTATGGGGGGCTGGTGAGAGCCTCCCAAACCACTGTTGTCACATCTCACTTATCCGAGCAGGGCTTTGGGCGTCGATGGCACCCACCAGGGTCGATGACGTAGTTCCCAAGCCCCTGGATAAGAGGATTGGTGGCACCGGGAAGTTTGGCGTAGAAAGACTGCGCCAGTCCCCGGAAGTGGTCCTTGATGGTAGGCATATCCAGGTCACGATGTAGAGTCTCATTCCGGACATACCATGGTGCGCCCACAATGATCCTCAGACACACGCTCTGGAATGCCTGCATCCTCCTCATATACGTGTCCGCCAGGTGGCCCCAAGCGGGACACGCATAGTCGAGGATCGGTCTGAGCAGCTGCTTGTACAGCGTCAGACCGTTCCTTGTAGACAGGGCGCTACGCCTGTTGAGCAGTGGGCCTAGGATTCCCAGCCTTTGCCTCGCCTTGTTTAGTCTCTCTTTGCAGTGTAGTCTCCAGGTCAGTTTGGTGTCCAGCGTAAGTCCCAGGTACTTAACACTGTCCGCCCATCTGATGTGTTCTCCAAACAACCGGAGTGGGGCTGGCCTGTAGTACTTTCTTTTCCATGTGAAGAGCACTGCAGTGCTCTTCTCGACGTTAATACTCGTTCTCCAGGTAGTCAGCCAACCCTCTAACTTCCTGTATTGTGAGATGTAGAGACCGGTTATTAATATGTGATTCCAATCTATTATGAGAAAGCTATTTAAAGAAATAATTTTTCGAAAACCATGCAATTTATTTGGAATTGACTTTGATGTCACGCTTATCTAAATTATTACTCCATTTATCAATTAACTAATTGAAATGATTGAATTATGTGTCTCCTATTCAAAACAATTTATTTGGAAACCCACCCCATACCAGACTTTTATGTAGGTTTGTTTATTTTTTTAAATTATTATTACTAATAAATTAATTAACAAGACTTATAGGGGGATTTGTAATTTCATTGGAACAGACTGTAGAGCATAATCCCACACACGTGCCTGGGGGATAAGGGGAGGAGAAAAGAAGGGTTGGGGATGATTTTAACGTAATGAAATAATCGCCCACGCTGTAAAGTGTGTGCGTGCGTGCTCATTGGGGTTTAAAGTGGTAAACGCTCGCTCGGCAGTGTTTGTGCCAATTTGTCCGGTGAGCCGCAGAGGCCTCTTCAGGCTAGCGTTGGTCGGTGTCGCTGGCTTGGTCGACGAAACTCCCCCTTGTTCGCTGTTATCAACAAGTTATTTACAGTCGGGAGTATGGTGGGTAAACACGTTTTGAGGGCCTTCTACCACATGAAGAGATTAGAGGGTAGGAAGTTTGAAGAGGGAGGGGGCTGTAGTCATCATAAGTAACACAACCTGTCATGTTCCTGTTTCTAACATGTACAATAAAACATAGATGCCAGCTCTCTAAAAATGTACGTAATATGTACAAAAATAAAACTACTACTTTTATGGTTTTGTTGATAACGGTATTTACGATTTGTATTATTGTTCAACTTAGCATATATTCTATACAGGCTAAAAACGTTTAATTACAATATTTATTTGGAAAATAAGAATTTGGAGGAAATGTACACAAATTTTCGTTGAGGTAAAGTGAGTAGCCCTTTAAGAAAACACACCCTTAAAGAAACCGGCTAGGATTCAAGGCCACGTCATCATTATTGGCAAACCAGATTAAAGGAGCTTACGTTTAGTTCACGGACTCACCGATGCTTGTATGATTTTTATTAAAATAACTTACAAAAAATATCAGCATTAATATTTTAAATTGTGTTGACTGCCGTGACACTCAACACTCTGTAAGGCGTACTTCAATATAATGTGCTCGGTGCTCATAGAGAAAATATACAACTTATTGATCATCAGTTGTTCAAATAAGAAATACAGATCTTCTGAGTAGTCTGAGTTATATTATAATGTCTTAACTCAAGACAATTCGCATTATTGGAGCACGCGGACAAAGTTGTCACACACGTATTGTTTAGTTTACATATAAAGGTGAAGTCGCTAAATAGTTTTTTTTATTGTTCAGACAAACAAATTTGAGTACATTTCTTCTCAAACCTACATTCATCATCTTTAGCTCAGCCGGTTAATGGGATGTGGTGAAAAAACAAGAAGCATTGTAACTCAATTCGTCAATAAAGTCCAGAGAAGTCCTGTCATGGCACTAGGAATTTGAAAGTTCATTGCTGCACTTACAATATTAGGCCACCTACTCCAATTTAGAGCTAGTAGTAATGTAACACGTCATCATCATATATTCTTCTACACTTTCCAGTAGCCTCATCTGTTTTGGACCAAATATCTTCCTAAGCACCCTGTTTTAGGACACCATAAATTTGTTATAGTTAAGTAAGGTAAGCGACTACGTTTCCACACCCATAAAGAACAACCGGTAAAACTGTTGTTTTATACATTATGAGTTTTACATTCCTTGGAAACAGGTGAAATGTCAACAACTTACTGACTGATAATAACATGAATTTACCAACTCTATCCTCTTCCTAATTTCCGATCTAATATATTTAGTGCTAGTTAAAATAGTTCCTAAATATTTAAACTCATTAACCTTGTCAAATTATATGTTGTTCGCAATAGTATCTAGATTATCTTCGCCAATCTGTGTTCTTTGTGTGATTATATACTTAATATTTTCGGTGTTCACTTCTAAACCATGGTATTTAATAATCTCCATTAATTAATATTATATTATAATTTATTACATTATTTATTTTAGATATTATATTAAAATTACATAACATTTTTATTTTAGTGTAATACTTTTTTGTGTGAATAGGAAACAATAATTGAAACGTTTTAGGAAACTTATTTATGCGATTTTTTCTGAATAAATGTTACCGTAGGAATAAAGTCTTGGAAGTTACATGCTATGTATGATAATTATTTTATTAGAGGTGAAATTAATGACGTCGCGACAGTAATAAGGGTATATCTATTAGTTTTCAGGCAAAATATATATATTATAGTTTTATTGAGCTCATAGTCGAGAAAAACACTTTGGCAAGCAAGAATACAGCGTGATAAGAATATCTTCTCGTGTGCCATGTTGGGCTCGTGTAGCATAGGTGTGGCATCCCTGGAATAGAACCTTACACCATTGTTTGCCCAAGTGAGTTCTCTGAATGCCCCCCCAACAAACCTACCTCTTCTCTCTCCTGGTCTTGTAAGGTAGCTGCAGTCGGCAGGAGATCCTGTGTTGAGATGGGGCTCTTGGGACCTTTTATAGGGTCACCATCCCTTCCTTACCTTGCCGGGAGGTACGGTTTGATTAGGTAGGGAACTGGCCATATACTTTGCACTGTGCCAACTTTTCTTTTCTCCCTAGCGCCTCACTAGTCCGTTTAATTACAAAAAGTGGAATGATAGATGAAGGTAGAATTTAGGAAAAACATACCCATATTTGCGTGAATAGAGAGAGAGAGAGAGTGGGAAACCCTTCAGTAAATACCATCCTTAACACACCCACCCACCTTGGTGGCGTAGTTAGCTAACGCGCTGATTTTGTGTTGATATAGACTTTCGGGGACGGAGAGGTTGAGGTTCGACTCTCACTCGGGTGGAAAAGGGATGGTTTTTCCTTAATGATTTTCATCTCTTCCTCCACGCAAATGCGAGTTGACTTTCTCTACATTGAACCTATTGAGCGTATAACCCGAACGGGTAGTAAGACGTGGTGCTAAGTATTATTATTATTTGACACACCCGACCTACATTTTATTAGAACCCTGACCTCCCAATCATCGGCGAACCAGGCTGGACGAACTTGCATTTTAGTCCCCGTGATCACTAATGCAGGTACGAGTGATGTATTTAGGCTCACTAAAAATGCACTCTCGGATACTTTTAGGCCTAAGCTTGTGTTGAATACTTGCAAATAAACTGCACCCTCAACAACATAATTGTTTGGCGATCTTTTTATTCTAATCCAACCGACATCCAAGACTCGCTGAGCGTAAAAAAAACCTTAAAAAAGTATGAAGCCATTAAAAACTTTTCCCCTCGTACACGGTCCAACTTTTATATACTCTATTAGTGTGACGTCACACCACCTCCTCCGGACCCTGGTAATCAGGGAGAGATGTAGAGATCACTTATATACCACCCTCTCGACCTAGTTTGCTTTATTTTTGAGATGTTTGTGTGATGGAATCGTTGAATGTGCTACGTCCTCTAAAGGGCGCGTAGTTTGTAAGGTGGGGATGCAGGGAACGCGAGAAATGGCCAGTGGTTTTTTTTCAAGTTTTTATAGCAAAAAATGTTTTCGCTAAAATAAATCAAATATTGCTCCAGTAAAAACGTAGAACAACATTTTGTTGACTATCTTTCATTAGCATAGCAGCATTAGATGACAAACTTTTTAAATGGAGATAAAAATTGGGCAATAAATTCCAGAACACCCTCGACAGATATTCATAAACGGTTGATATCGCCACGTGAATAATTATTTATTTTAGCACCGCGTCTTATTATCTGTTCGGGTTACACGTTCATGTACTAATTGCTTTAATGGTTTTAGTGATGAGGAAGATTACATTTATAGGAAATGTACCCTCATTTCCATGGGGGGGGGGGGNAACTGTTTTGTAAAAACCACCCTTAGTACACCCTACCGAGATTGGAACCTCGATTTCCCCATCATCAGCAGTCTAGTCTAATGCAATAGAGTAGCGACTTAGACCATGCGACCCCTAAGGTAGGGTTGAAGAAGCTTAAACTCTTATGTTTGTACTGAAGCAATATTTGATTATTTTAACCAAAAAGGATTTCTATATTTTTTCAAATTGCAAAAACCCCTTCTTTTTCCTGCGTTCCCTTAGTTTCAACCAAAATTTCAAGCTCATTTAGTCCGGTTTGCCGGTTATGGTGAGGTGGAGATCCCTGATTTGTGTTCACTCCAGTTTTTTATTTTCCTAAATGGTTTTCCACTCTCAACACACGAAATTGTAAATACATTTATTCTAAATTCTACCTTCTTCTTCCCTATCCCCTTTATACGTAATTCATATAATGTGTAAAGTCCGGATGGGAAGTAAGATATTTATTGATTTATCTGTTCACGAGACTTTTTGACAGCCAATCAGTAGCAATTATAATGGGTACAATTTAACCGATTGAAACATGAATTAAGGCATCAGTTTATTCTTGTCTGGATTTGTTCTGTGGGGATTATAATCTTTGATAGGTACATTGAAACTGGGTTTTTTTCGAGCTGGAAATAACACTGATTCTCTCATCGACTCTACACGCTAATATGGGTGCATTTCATCTAAGTCCCCCTCATCACTATACCTTGGAATAAGTCGTTTATATACTTGTTGTTGAATGTATTAATATTTTTTAAATAGAGAAAAAGTAGAAAGAATACATCTTAATCATTGGACACGTGTACACGGTCTTCAACCCACCTCGGTGGCGTAGTTGGCTAACGCGCTTGTCGTGTTGAGCTCGACTTCTGAGGACGGGGAGATCGAAGTTCGAATCTCGGTCGGGTGAACTGGGGGTGGTTTTTCCTAAATGGTTTTCCACTCTCCCTCCACGCAAATGCGGGTTCACTTCCTCTAAAATTAAACCTTCTCAATTCCTAATCCATTAACGTAATTAGTACTTAAAGCGTATAACCCGAACGGGTAGTAAGACGTGGTGCTAAATAGTATTATTATTATTACATGGACTTCAGTCTCATCTTGTCTGGGTTTGTCAGATGACTATGAAACCTCCAAAGTCCATTAAGTGTTTTTCCCCCCCTAAATGGCTTCCCACTCTTACTGATTTCAAACCAATATCTATAATATTGTATTTTTATGTTTTAGTAATTACTTAAAGTAATTTTATTATAATATAAATTTATTCAAAGATGTTGGTTATCTGGGACAGAAGCTTTAGTAAACACCAAATATAAAGAACTAAATAATATTTTTATATTCGTTTGGTCAGCTAGAGGTGCGTATGGACCTAAATCCCCGGCTATGATTCGTACGGCGAGTGATATAGTGGTAGAGCGGCGCTGCCCAAGCTTTTGTTTTCACTGTTTGATACGGCGAACGACGTCGCCTAGCTATGATTCGGGCGGCAAGCGATAAAGCGATAGAGCGGCGTTGCCCAAGCTTTTGTTTTCACTGTTTGATACGGCGAACGACGTCGCCTGGCTATGATGGACCAGAGCGGCACCACTCACCGCCCGCAACAGGTTCGAAACATTACATTTTTGGGTGCCGCTCTGGTTTCAATCCAATTCTAGATATCGTCAGTGAACGATGTGTCCTCAAAAAGGAAATCTTGCAAGGATAGTAAATTGAAGGTTGTCGAAGTGCAATTGTCATCTGGTCAAGTGAAAATGTTAAATGGTAAAGTGCAAATGTAATAAAAAATATATAAATAAAAAGTTCAAATCCTCACATAAATTGATGGACGTTGTGATATAAGTTTTGATTTAAGAGTTACAGTCGAGGCTATGCTTGTGGAATGATTGCCACAACGATTTTAAAAACACTGTCATAACTAGGAATCTGTGAAATGAGTTTGGATCATCAATCAACTTGACTCTGAAGTGACCTGGCGGTATAGGGGTAATTTAGAGATTACTGCAAACATTCTATTTTGCAAGGTTAATGAATTTAAATATTTAGGAACAATTCTAACTAGCATTAATAGTGACCTGGTGGTCTAAGGGTAAGGTGTCAGACTTCTGTGCTGGAGTCCGGGGTTCATTCCTTGGTCGCGGCACAGATTTATCTGATCGCCAAACCCTTCCTTCACCTCTGACAAGACGTGTATTAATCACAATTTGTGAATGTGTGGAATGCCAGACCTCCTCCGTGGTTCGGATACCACGTTAAACTGTAAGTCCTCCATTTCAACTCACAATCACCCTACCATTACACATTAGCGTAAGTGCGTATAACCCGAACGGGTAGGAAGACGCGGTGCTGCTGCTGATAATAATAATAATAATAATAATAATAATAATAATAATAATAATAATGACTCTGTTGGCAACTGGACGAGAGTATCGCTTCAACTTTTTGGCATGTAAACTGCACTTCTTCATCAAATCTTATTTCCATCATACTAATTTATTATCTGGTTTTCGTAACTTGGTGAATGTATGGACGAAATTATGACAGGGTTTACGATGTCATAAAAAGTGGTTAAGGTCCATAAAAAAGTTTTTGGGATGTAGATTTTCTCAAAAATTACTAAAGTCTGAATTTTATCTGAGCTTTGCTGCAAAACCTTTTATTTGTACGAGCAAGTAAGTTTATATTTCCACCACGTGTTAGTGTCCGTTGGGGTTAGACTCATACATTAATTACTCTATTGTAGTAGGAATGGATAAGGTATTATTTTAGATTAAATGTAGACAAATTTGCATGGACAGATAGTGGGAAGCCACTTAGGGGAAAAATACCCTCTATCCACCCGACAGGGATTCTAGCACTGATCTACACGTCACATGAAATCCAGTCCAGCGAGGGTTACACGTTAGACAATGCAACCACCGATGTAGATAGCGAGTAAGTTGACCCTGGAGATATATAGTCTGGGTACGACTACTTGTAAGACATAATTTATGGCTTAGCATCAGGTGGGTACATACGGTGAGAGAGGTTTTTTTTAAAGTAACAACCTCTGACAACCCCTTCTCCTCTCTCTTCAAAACATTTTTTATTTGGCGCCACGTCTCTTTTTTCTCAGCACCACGTCTTACTACCTGTTCGGGTTATAATCTAATGTAATAATTAGACTTATGGTGTAAGGTTCTAGGAAAGCTATGTTTAGAGAAAGTGTACCCGCATTTTCTTTACGAAAGAGTGGAAAACCATTTTGGAAAAAACATCTTCATTACACCCGGCCGAGATTCGAACTTTTAAATTCCCGTCATCGACAGTTTAGCTTAATACGAGAGTAGCACGTTAGATTACGTGTCCACCAAAGCGTGTTTGCACAACTTTTTAATATACGTCAAGAATATTCGCATATTTATACTAATTGAGTGGGAATTGAGGGAAGGTATATTTTACAGAAATCTACCCGCATGTTTAGGTAGGAGAGTGAGGAAAAGTGTGAAAAATAAAACACTCTCAGAAAACTTTACTAGGATTCTAACCATGACGTCGACCTCGGTCTTAGGGTAAAGTACTTGTTTCAGGACCCGATGTTCGCAGGTTCAAGCCCAACTGGGGTCGGCGGATTTTTCTTGAGCGAGAAAAATCAATAGCACAACTTCCTTAGGAGGGAAGTAAAACCGTCGGTCTCATGTCGATTGTGACATTAAAAAGCATCCTGGAAGCTATATGAAAATACCTTTCCCGCCAAAATTGATAGGTCTTTTAGCTTTCGCTAATAGAAATTCTCTTGTGCTGTTATAATCAGTCGGTTCAGAAAGTGCACGTTAAATACCACAAATAAATTAAAAACATATCTAACCTTGACCTCTCAGTCACTGGCAAAGAAAACTAGACGAGTGTGACGTCTAGTCCACGTGCCCAACGATGTGGGTTACATTATTATTCTCTCGCAACCCCTCGGGCAGATAAATTATTTTGAGCGGAAAAAAAAAAATTGAATTCCCAATTTTTATGGATGTTGACGTTTCATGATACGAAATAACTCATAATTGTATAGTTGAAGTAATATTAAAACTAAAAACTGTTTATACATATTTTATAAAACCAATGGGCTATTGGTCAATATATTTTTTAAATGGAGGTCTGGGATCTTATTGTTATCCACTTTGGTATCCGAATAGTGTAAGGTGTCACTCTGGCAAAAAACTAAACGACTGATGACGGCGAGTTATATCATGGTTGGATATGCTAAGGTTAGTTTTTCCTAAATGGTTTTCACTCTCGCTCTACACAAATACGGTCACGCTTCCTCAAGATTCACCCTTACTAATCCCAAACCCCCTAACCCAATAGGCTAGTATAATTAATAAATAGACTTATAATATGAGTAGGTAGTAAGACATGGTACGTGAAAAAATGTTATGTTCTTTGGTGAACAGAGATGTTACTTTTTTTCAATGCGTTTCTGTAACAGTGATTATTATTTCATTTATGCTCTTTGGTGTAATATTTCTGCAACATTGTATATTATTTAGTTTCACATATCATACGAATTTTGAGTAAATATTTAAATTTCTAGGCAAAGGAACGAGAAAATTTGCGTGGTGAGCCGTAGGGGAGATTGGGGATAGTTGTTACCATTTTTGGATTACTTTGGTTTTAAATATCTTAACAATTTATTTTTTAATGATGAATTAAGTTTTGTATTTAATCTATAAATCAGGTCTTGGGTAGTTGAATAAAATTAATATAATTTCATTTTTCAACAATGGATCTTATGACGAGGTAAGTTGTTACAGTATAGGGATAAGTTATTACATTGGTTTATAACATGTATTTCAAGTTACTTTTGAAAACTAAATATAACAACAAAATCAATTTAGTAATATGAAGATTATTGTAACTATACTTTTTTTTCACCGCGTTTTATCTCGGTCATGCTAAGCGCATTTAAATACATTAATAGGGTAGGGATGAAGAAAATATGAATTCAAAGGCAATATACCCACATTTTTGTGGAGGACGATAAAGAAACCATTTTGTAAAAAAAAACCTCACATATAGTAAATTAATACATAATACTTAGCAAATTATTTGAATCGTACTAGGCATAAAAATATTTTAAACTTGCTTTGTTCTATAAAATTAAAAACAACATTATTAATGAAAACTCAAGCAAAACAATATTCTAGTTTAACACACACATACAGGATGATATGTCTTGCTGGTGTATGGTGTTCGTGAACCAGATATGACTTTAGGGAGAATGCTTTCTTTTCTTCTCTTCTTCCCTATCTAAACATCCTCTTTATAATGTGTCAATCATAGCGGAATGACGCGTTTTGTGAGGTCAAGTTTGCTTCCTTGAACCAGCCATTGTAAATGGATGTACATTTTCATGTACATTTTCATGTACATTTTATAACTTATGGTAAATAGACTTATCCCACTTAAATAAGCAATAGGAGATGTAACGAAAACCAATCAAAACAGCCTGGTGTTATCTTTACAAACAACCTAATTAAAAATTGTTAATCCTTTACAAGAATATAAATATAGAAATTACTATAAGTGAGATCCTATAACGATACCTCTATGCAAAAATAAAATAATATTTTAAAGTAGAACTTTGTATAGCATCAATTGACTGATATTTAACACTTTTAATTTTAAAATAATATGATTGGTGA